>OZ010793.1:258378195-258688195 GCA_963932465.1 Maratus speciosus | reverse complement strand
AAGCACCATAGGTTTTGGTAGTGTCCTACTACAAAAAGATGAGAACAAAAACTTACATCCTATTCACTACACGAGCCGTAAAACTACACCTACTCAAGCAAAATATTCGAGTTACGAATTGGAAATACTCGCGGTAATAGAATCGGTTAAAAAATTCCGACACTACTTATTACGCACGAAATTTAAAATTGTGACAGATTGTTCCGCGTTTCAAAAGACAATGGACAAAAAGACAGTTCGCCAAAAGTAGCCAGATGTGCCCTATTCTTATAGGTATTTGATTAGGAAATTTCCCACCGATCAGGATCCCAAATGAAACATGTAGACGCATTGAGTAGAAAAACAGTACTAATAGTCACCCGATCGCATGATGAATTAACATTAAAAATAAAGAATGCAAAACAAGAAGACGAACACATACAAGCGATAAAAAAATTAATCGAAAAAAATGAAAGTTCAGAATATTTTATAAGAAACGACATCGTATACAAATATGAAAATGACAGAGAACTTCTGATGATTCCTACTAATATGCAAAAGGAAATAATACGCGACGTTCATAACAAAGGTCATTACGCAGTGGCTAAAACTGAAATTATTTCAAAAGAAAATTATTGTATATCCCAATTAAGAAGGGAAATTGAAAGTGTCATTGCCAGCTGCATAGAGAGTATACTTTGTAATAAAAACCAAGGGAAAGGAGAAGGTCTATTAAACCCGATCCCGAAGCAAAATATGCCTCTCGAAACCTATCACATAGGTCCCATTGGTCCCATTTCTTCTACAAACAAAAATTACAATCATATTTTTACCGTTGTGGACGCATTTACTAAATTCATTTGACTATACCACGTTAAAATTACAGCTACTAAAGAAGTCATCGATAAGTTAACTCGACAACACGATATTTTCGGAAATCCGTCGCGAATCATTACCGACAAAGGAACGGCTTTCACCACTGCTGATTTTGAGAAATATTGTAAGGAAGAGAATATAGAGCATATTCCATAACAACAGGTATACCTAGAGGAAACGGTCAAATAGAGCGAATGCACAGAATTCTGATCCCAATTTTAGAAAAACTTAGCGTAGAAGACCGCACTAAATGGTACATATTTGTCGCGCCCGTACAAAGTATCATGAATAGTACAGTATCGAGAAGTACAAAATTTACACACTTCGAAGAACTGACAGGAAAGAAACTGCGGCAGAAAACCGACCTGCAAATCAAAACACTGTTAGATAATGAGGAAAATTCATTCATATCGGAAAGAAATTCGAATACAGAAATAGCCAAGCAAAACATATTAAAAATACAACACGAAAACGTATAACAAAAAGCGAAAGAAGGCCAACATCTATAAACTCCGTGATTTGGAGGCCATTCAAAAAACGCAGTTTGGGACAGGTACCAAACTAAAGCCTAAGTTTCTTGGTCCCTATGAGATTACTGCGGTAAAAAGAAACGATCGCAACTATGTAAGCAAAGTTGGACACCATGAGGGTCCAAATGCGACCTCGAGCGCTGCAAATCACATGAAGCCTTGTACTTGTACTGTCTGAGTCGAAATATTTGTGCTTTTAAGTGAATTTTGTGTTTTTTATTTTTTTTAAACTGCATGTTATTGATATTTTTGTTTACTATTGTGAATAAACTGAGAAAGGAACTGCGCCCAAGTGACAGAAAAAAGAAAACTTTATTATTTCGCAAACTCCAAAAATATTATTTAAGGACTTAGAACTTTTCATCAGTAATATTTAGTGATTGATTTTGCTATTATTTTGTTTTATATTGTTTGTGTGTGTTCTTTTTTGTGTACCTTATATGTTCTGGAAAAAATAGTCCAATACTCGTCTGGTATAAAGAGTAGATGATGACTGGGAGGACCCAGCCCTGTCAGGTAGACCGAATTTGTGGTGACAGAATATGGATTTTGTACCGCAAACCTTAGAAAATTCTTTAATGAGGCTCTGGATGATCAACCTCAACTACCGAACAATAAGAAAAGTGCTGAGCCTACAATTAAATTCGTGAGAATGAGAGAGACGACATTTGATTTCGCTAGTGAGTAGACGTGCTACTGACGACGTCGTGTTCGACGGGAAACCGGGTCAGGCGGACCTGGGGTAAGCTGAATGTCTCCGTCCAGCTAAATCGGGCTTTAGTAATGTTTTATAGGCAGACGGCCTATTTTGATATTTCATATTTAACTTAAATATAAGTAATCCATGTTGTATATATGTTCATCCACATGTCCAAGATTATCAGTTTGTCAAGATTTCGTTAAAAATCTGCCTGGACTATTATTACTCTAGACAACCGACCCAAAGTGTATATTTATTCTACATATATTATATATATATATATATATAACCATTAAATAAACATTACGGACCCCACAAAAATTGCGAAATTTTGAATAAAATGGCATTAACAAAAACATTTCTCCACAACACATTTAACATAGATTTCAAAAACATAGTAAAAAACAGCAGAAATTGAATAACAGAAATGGAATAATGGAAATTTGCAGAACTTAGACAGAATCGTCGGGTCCCAAATGCCTTAAGTTCCACAAATAAAACGTGTGGTTTCATCTTCACATTAGCCATAAATTAGATAAAGAATATGAATTTGGGACTACTACACGCATAAAACCAAGAAATAAACCATTGAACATCAATTAAGTTCAAATAAAACAAGATTAAAAAGGATAGAGGAAAAATAAAAAACAAATTACCAAATTAAAATACTGTCATAGCATTAGGTATAACAAATACACTCATTATGCATTTTATTCTCATTTAAGATAGTATACTATTAGAAATTAATATGATATTGTCCTGAGTAGGCTAAAATTTAAATACAAGCTAATTGTTGACTTTATTAAATATTAATGAATATGAATAAATTTAATATGAATTGATAAATATATAAATGCAACTACACCATTATATATATCAAAGTATGAAATTAACATCCATTATAAAACGTGTATTAGCAACGTAGTTATAAATCAAATGCTCCATTTTTTAAAATTAACCATTGCGTATTATCGAGACAACGCCACCCTCCTCCGTACTCTAACCCACCGTACCCACCCAACCGTCCTATAATAATTTTTTATTCTTATTTTATAATTTTTTATTTTTTATATATTTTTTTGTAATTTTTATTTTTTTTTTTTTTGGTAGCATGGCTTAATTTGTTTTTTAAGATAATTTAAGTATTACTTACATTTTAAAGAATATATGAATTTTTTGGAAAACCATTATTTAATGCATCATAAATTAGTTTTTTAAGATTATTGTTAATTAGATGAGAAGAACATAAACACTTTATTCTATATAAATGATGAAGGATTATATTACGATACACAGAATTATGAAGATAAGATTTAAAATTAGTAAATGAATTAATAATAGTTTTTTATGTTATGTTTTATGTTTTATGTTTAGTCTTTCACTAGCATTTCGATTTGCACAATGGTAAACTTTAAAAAAAGATTTTTAAATAATTTAATTTTTCATGTGTATTTGAATAAAAAAAAAATTATTAGCAATATCCTTTGTAGCTTAAAAAATAAAATAAAATAATTTTCTGGACAGCGTTAGACTTTTAATAAATCTATATAATTCTTGGAATTTTTTCTGTAGAAAATTTCTCACGCATTGCATTCAATAATATTTCAAATTTTAATTACTTAAAAGGCGTACATCCAACAGAGTGAAAAATTTCAGCCCGATGACCCGGGTTCGAGTCCCGGCTTGGACACTTTTTCACTCTGATGGATGTACGCCTTTTAAGAAATTAAAATTTGAAATATTATTGAATGCAAAGCATGAGAAATTTTCTACATAAAAATTTTCAAAAATTATATAGATTTATTCAATTTCATCTATGCTGGATTCTCTTTAGTTTCATGCTTGTCCCAGAGTCGGTGGCCCACGGAAAAATGTTCCATCTTGTGCTGCGGTTGTAGCCTTGCCAACATATGATAGTGAGAAGTGGCAGGCTGGATATAATTTCAAGTGGTTCAGTTGGTATAACGTCGGTGCGCTATACCGATGACGCGGGTTCGATTCCCGACTTGGTCACTTTTTCACTCTGATGGATGTACGCCTTTTAAGAAATTAAAATTTGAAATATTATTGAATGCAAAGCATGAGAAATTTTCTACATAAAAATTTTCAAAAATTATATAGATTTATTCAATTTCATCTATGCTGGATTCTCTTTAGTTTCATGCTTGTCCCAGAGTCGGTGGCCCACGGAAAAATGTTCCATCTTGTGCTGCGGTTGTAGCCTTGCCAACATATGATAGTGAGAAGTGGCAGGCTGGATATAATTTCAAGTGGTTCAGTTGGTATAACGTCGGTGCGCTATACCGATGACGCGGGTTCGATTCCCGACTTGGTCACTTTTTCACTCTGTTGGATGTACGCCTTTTAAGCAATTAAAATTTGTACTTTTATTGTTAAGCTTTTAATTATACACTGTATAAATATGCAGAACTTTTTCTGAATGCAGCTGAAACTTTTATGAAAATTCGAGTTAACACCTTCCTTGTTTTCACAAACCATTTGAAAAAAGACTAATAAGAATTCTCAGAAACAACATATTCCCAAGGGGTAAGAAAACCTTTTTGAACTAAAAGGCTTATTTGCGGTCCATAAAATTCGGAAAATAGGTTTCGGTTAATTTTGGATATCGTTAGTAAAGGCGTTTGAGTCAATTTTTGGTTTCTAACTTTTTGATAGGCTTTTCTTTTAAAGTTTCTTAAAGATTGACGCACCCAGATGTGGTGGAGGAATGGGATGTTATAGCTATCACAATTATCGAATATAAATATTCGTCATATTCAATTACAGAATTCTCCAACAATAAAAGGACAAAAATTGTTATTCACAAATAGGTATCCACCCCCATCCTCCAGAACCTCCTCTGGACTTGTCAATGTTCATGAAGATAACAGAAAGATTCTTGCCTTTCGATTGCAAAAGATGTTTTTTAGTAACTTAGAAAAAACACATTGCTCAAAAGACTATTTATCCTTTCTGAAGAATATTTTTTGATGAATAATAAGATTTATTTGAATTTAAAATTTTCTTTTTTTTAAATAAAATATTTTAAATTTTAAATAAATTTGGATGCGAATTTCAAATTATTTCTACGTCTACGTTTGTGCAACACTTTCATGTATAGTATAAAATAGGCCTCAGAATAACTTGCTTTTATGATTTATAAAATATGGTTATTATTATTATTATTATTATTATTATTATTATTATTATTATTATTATTATTATTTTACAATATTAAAATGTCATTTTATTAGAATTTAAAATTTATTTTGAAATAAATAACTTCTTTTGAGATGATATACTTTTTAACAAATTATAATTTTCGTACATACTTAATTTTATACGATTTTTCAACCAATTTTTCAGACTTTTCTTTAAAGAGTAAAAGAGATTTCTTGATAATTTGCTAAAATATCTAAAAAAGAAAAAAAAAAAAAAAAAAAAAAAAAGTGAAAGAAAAAAAAGATTTTTCTGTAAAGTGATAAAATCATTATTGTAATTTTAATTTTTAAATTTGAAGTTATAAATGCTGAGAATGTTCTTTTTTTTATATCATCCCTTGGTCGTTTTTCCTTTTCATAGTTCTGACATTTTAACGTAAAAAAAAGGGAGAAGAAAAAGAAAACAAAAAGATACAATAATTTCTCGATAACTTGAATTTTTGCTACGTGTAAAAATATTATTAACAAAAAAATTTACAACTTTTAAAAGAAAGAAAAAAACCTTTTCAGAAGAATGATATAATTTATATAACTTGTATAATTTATACACCTATATTATGTATCTGTACAATTAAAAAGTTACAAATTTTAAAATATATTATTTGATTCTACAATCACTTTCTTTTTTTTCAAAGTGATTTTATTTTAATAATAAAATACTTTAATTAATTCTCAGTTTTTATGATTTATACAAATACTGTATAAAGCATTTTTATACTATTAATAAATTTTAAAACTTCAACTAGTTTCGTTTTTTTTTCTCTTTTTCATTATCTTGATCTCTTTTAAGAATAACAGTTTTTTTTATGATTTATATATATTAAAAGAAAGTGTAATTTTTCAAGTAATTTTTCCCCCAAAAAAGTATTAACGTTTATTAGTATTTAAATAATTATTTCTTGTCCCGGCTTGGTCCCTTTTTCACTCTGTTGGATGTACGCCTTTTAAGCAATTAAAATTTGAACTATTATTGTTAAGCTTTTAATTATACAAAAAGTAAAAATATGCAGAACGTTTTCAGAATGCAGCTGAAACTTTTATGAACATTTGACAACCCCTTGCTTGTTTTCACAAACCATTTAGAAAAGGACTAATAAGAATACTCAGAAACAACAGATTCCCAAAGGGTAAGGAAACATTTTTGAAATAAAAGGCTTATTTGCGGTCTATGAAATTCGGAAAATACTATAGGTTTCGGTTAATTTTGGATATCGTTGGTAAAGGTGTCTGAGTCAATTTTTGGTTTCTAACATTCTGATCAGTTTTTCTTTTAAAGTTTCTTAAAGATTGACGCACCCAGAGGTGGTGGAGGATTTGGGCTGTTATAGCTATCACAGTTTTCGAATATAAATATTCATCATATTTAATCGCAGAATTCTCCAATTAAAAAAGGGCAAAAATTTTTATTCAGAAATAGCTGTATCCACCCCCACCATCCAGAACCCCCTCTGGAATTGTCAATGTTCATGAAGATAACAAAAAAGATTCCAGAATCATCACAATAAGATTTTGCTTAACATTCGGAAACGTTTCTTCTACAACAGAAAAGTATCTGCAATTTTTTAATTGCATTTAAAACTATTAATGGTGAATAAATAAAATAAATATTAGGTAGATTTCGCATGAAATACTACCTATTGGGATCGTTCCTATGTTGGAATTTCTGAAAATTTTTTGCAGATCTACACCGATCATGACTCCTAGAACCCAAAACCACCCTCAGTAAAAAACTATATCTATCTATCTATCTATCTATCTATCTATCTATGTATCTATCTATCTATATATATCACTTTCTTCTGGACACGATAACTTTTGTAATTCTGCACCAATCTCTTCCAAACTGATACATAAAATCAAAGGGCATAAAATCTCGGTCAAGTTCGTTAATGGGCAAAATCGGACCAAGGGGATGGAAATAGGGAGGGGTTTTGTGAAAACCGAAAACCCCCCATAACTTCTTAATTTTTGTACATATCAAATCAGTTTAAAGTTTTTATTACTTCTAAAAGTAGGGCCAAAATTTTATGTATCACAGATTTTTGATGAAGTTAAAAATGGGCTCAAGGGGCGCAAAAAATAGGGTTTTTGGGAGAAAAAAATTCATAACTTCGCCAATTCTCAAGATATCAATTCCAATTAATTTTATTATAAATCTCCTTAATATTATCTACAACTTTTATATTCACAAGTTTTTGATAGGACCAATTCGTAGCGCAAAAAAAAATTAAAAACGAAAACAAAAAGGGGGTTTGAAGAAGTAAAAAATCCATAACTCCGTCAATTCAAAAGATATAAAATCCCCATCAATTTATCATATATCTTCTTAATATTGTCTACAACATCTATATAGACAAGTTTTGGATAGGACCAATTCTTACAGCAAAAACAAATTAAAAATACATAGCGGTTGAAGAAAAAAATCATCTAAGTAAGGGTGTATTCAAATCCAAACTGCGTATTTTCTGACTCATTTTACAATTCATTTTTGCTCTCAAAGGCTTCCAATTAGTAAGTTTTGTTACTCAGAAACTATATAATGTATCGTAATGGTCGATGTTTTGATAGAGGCAGAATATATTTTTAAAAATGCTGTTAAATTGGGCATTTTGAACCGAATTTCCCGAAGCGGATTGTGTTGGAAAAATGATTGCATTAAGGATGCACTCAAATCCAAACTGCTTATTTTCTGACTCATTTTTAAATTCATTTTTGCTCTCAAATGCATTTAATTGGTAGATTCGCTTATTCAGAAACTATATAATGTACCGCAATGATCGATTTTTTGATAGAGGCAGAATATATTTAAAAAAAGTATGTCAAAGTGGGCATTTTGAACGGAATTTCCCGAAGCAATTGTGTTATCACTTTCTTCTGGACACGATAACTTCCGCAATTCTGCACAAATCTCTTCTAAACTGATACATAAAATCAAGGGACATAAAATCTCGGTCAAGTTCGTTAATGGGCAAAAGCGGACAAAGGGGATGGAAATAGGGAGGGGTTTTGTGAAAACCGAAAAAACCCCATAACTTCTTAATTTTTGTACATATCAAATCAGTTTAAAGTTTTTATTACTTCTAAAAATAGCGCCAAAATTCATGCATCACAGATTTTTGATAAAATTTAAAATAGGCTCAAGGGGCGCAAAAAATAGGGTTTTTGGGAGAAAAAAATTCCTTACTTCGTCAATTATCAAGATATCAAATCCAATAATTTTATTATACATCTCCTTAATATTATCTACAACTTTTATATTCACAAGTTTTTGATAGGACCAATTCGTACCAAAAAAAAAAAAAAGAAGGTTGAAGAAGAAAATTTTTTCATTACTCCGTCAATTCACAAGATATAAAATCTCCACGAATTTATCATATATCTTCTTAATATTGTCGTCAACATTTATATAGACAAGTTTTTGATAGGGCCAATTCTTAAAGCAAAAACAAATTAAAAATACATAGCGGTTGAAGAAAAAAATCATCTTATTATGGGTGCATTCAAATCCAAACTGTCTATTATCTTACTATTTTTAATATCATTTTTGCTCTCAAACGCATCCAATTGCTAGATTCTCTTATTCAGAAACTATATAATGTACAGTAATGATCGATTTTTTGATAGAGGCAGGATGTATTTCAAAAAATGATGTCAAAGTGGGCATTTTGAACAGAATTTCCCGAAGCGATTGTGTTAGAAACGAAAAATGTTGCCCTACTGAGAAAATAATAGTTTATTAATCAAGTTTTAATTAATTGAAAGAAAAATAAAAACACAGGTCGCTTATAAATCTTTTCAAAATTCACGTCAGCATGTTTCATATTTTTTTTTATTAAAAATTAATCTGAAAATGTGCCAGAAAATTTCGAGTTGTTGAGTATGGAAAAATATTTTTTTAATATCGCCTTAACATGATTCTGATAAAACCAGCTATTTTATAAAAAAGGAAATATAAACTCGTCAAAAGCAGACAGATAAAACTGTTAAAGTGGATTTATATCTAATAATGATTTAGTTTTTGTTGGTGAAATTAGTATACTTAACTTCGAAATCTACCTCTGCCTGTAGGCCGGGCCGGCAGGCATTTTTTCAATTTTAAATTTGTTTAATTTTTGATGTAGCCTTCAATCGATTTCTCACTGTGTCTCTTTAATTTTAAGAGAAAATAAATTCTGGATAGTTTATTTTTATGATTTACAAGAAGACGTCATTATATATATATATATATATATATATATATATATATATATATATATATATATAAGTATATATACATATAATTTTTCTTTTGCAAATTTCATTTCCTATAAAGTTTTAAAATAACCAATAAATACGAGATATATATTTTTCTATTTCACTGACAACTAATCTGAGATGAATAGATTAAACACCTTCGTAGGCATTAAATTCAGCTTTTCTTATTTATTATTATTTTTTTATATATATATATAATGATCCCCATCCTACGCCCCACCTCTGGAAGTAAGCGCATGTGACGTCACGGATGACGTCAGGACAGATCAACTGGAAAGGCTGATTTACGCTGATCTTTTTTACACTCCTTTATTGAATTCCGAAGGGGAAATAGTTTAGTTTAATCGTACTTCAGCACCAAACTTTAATTACAGCACTAAAGGGAAGAACGAAGGGTTTTTAAATGTACACCGAAAGAGATCTAAAGCATTGTAAGCGATACAGGATAACAATTTAAGATGGGGAGCAGTGGAAATATTATATGTAAGTTTATTCCGTTTTCGGGATATATGGAACAGCTATATTGGATAGGAAATTTAAAGCTTTGATTAATTTTGGAAAGGAAAATGAATGCACGGATAGGATTTTGGTCCCAGATTTTAAAAGATGTTTAAAGATATTAGAATTTTATAATGGTCACAGATAATGGTCATAGATATTGTGTAATTTTATATCAGTACACAATATCTATGGAATCTACTGTTCCTTTTTACCTGTCTAAATAAATGAACAAGATTAGAAAAAAAAAATCTAACAACTCATTGATAGACTTTATTTTTACGCTAAAGTAGAGAGGAAATAATCGGTGTCCCTAATCCTTTTTCCTTAGTTGCTAGGCAAATTTTTCAACTTAGGTGCAGTTTTGAAATTATTTGTTTAACCCTTTATCTACTGACGGTACTTATAAGTACCACTCACTTTAAACTTTCATTACTAATATTCTAATAGTACTTTGCAAAAACACTCTTTTAACTCCACTTTATCCGGATACATGGCAGTAGTAGTTCTAAGTTTGTTATTTTAGTGAGGAAGTGGGGTATCTTTAAAACAGTCGATGTGTTTTGTGCCGACATTTTGTACAGATTGTCACGCTCGTATTTTTATTGCTGCAAACGCAGTAAAGGATATAAGATAAGTGTTGGATTTTTTTTTATGTGTTCATTATGATCTTAGAATAAAATTTGACTAGCGATTTTCGGTGAACGGTGTACGTATTTAATTTAACAGTTGAATTACTCGGTGGTACTTATAAGTACCGTCAGTACACTGGGTATTGGAAAAAAAATCTTCTTGTTTACTCTTCGTCTGTGTAGTTATCCATCGTTTTCATCTGCTTTAAAATGTAATT
Source organism: Maratus speciosus (assembly GCA_963932465.1). Taxonomy (NCBI): domain Eukaryota; kingdom Metazoa; phylum Arthropoda; class Arachnida; order Araneae; family Salticidae; genus Maratus; species Maratus speciosus. The sequence goes on along the minus strand of OZ010793.1, from coordinate 258,677,287 downwards.
ACTAAAATGTAGTGTAGTAATAATTTTCCTAGTACTTCTTTTCTGTTTTATTATTATTTTTTAGAGGAAATCGAAAAAGTTGTGGCACCGGCTCTTTTTTGCTTTGCTAGAAATGGCATATGTAAATTCATATATTGCATATGTGGAAATGCGAGAGAACATGTTGTCCCTGGAATATAGCTGTCGCATAACTAAAGGATTGCTAACAAGATCGAAAACTTTAAAAAAAAAAATAGTTTTTTTAAAACCTTTGAGGGGCAATGCATTTTCAATGCTAAGTGTTGAAATAACTGATTGACACCGGAATTTTCCCAAACATTGATTTGTAAATAACAAAAAGGCTATACTTCACATACTTATTAAATCGAAAATATTTTACCACAATTCTGGTGCCATTTGAAATACCTAGTCGGTTTTCTGTTACGATATTTTAGTCATAGTGTACTGTCGGTACTTTAACCCTTTATCTACTGATGGTACGTATAAGTGCCATTAAAATAATTTGCTATAAAATTCATTAAATACATCGATTATAGTAGTAATACAGTTTAGAATGAGTTATAGATGCATGACATTATCTTGTTCCAAAAGCATTATTGGTTACGCAAAACAAAAATATTTTTAAAAGGATGGTTTCTTTTGCCTTTACATCTTTTAAGCTTTCTTAGCGTTGGGGAGGTAGTGTGTGTGTGTGAGGGGGGGGGGGGGAGATTTTTCAATACTGAAATATTTCTATATTTCTATTGTAACGTTATATTTGTACATTTCCTAATTCTGCAAAATACTAAGAAAAATATTTAAAATAAAAGATTCGAGTGGGGTTATAAATATTGCACAAAATCCAATATAAATTCAAATTTCATCAGTCCTTCTAAATCCTTCATCCCTTCTAAAGTTTATTAAATGACTATGTAAATCTTCTAATGTAGTTTAAACAATTCACGAAAAATGCTTTAGAACATAAAATTTCCATGAATTCATAATTCAGTACATAATGGGTTAAAGTACCACTTTAACTAACTACCTCTAAGGAATTAAATTTCTCACGGGTCAGTATTTTTTTTTATGTTTATCTTTTAATTTTCATTGTAGCAACTGAAAAAAAAATACATGAAAAAAATTGCTTGCAGTAGATCATAATGTAGTAGATAAAGGGTTAAGTTGAGGTTAAACTTTTTTGGCCTAAAATTCACGTGAATTTTGCGATTTCTTTTGTGTTATTTTGGAAAGAGATACAACCTTCGGACTTTTTGCATTATATTTATTGACATTCCACTTATTTATTTAAATTTTCGTGAATAAAAAAAATTAATAATACGCCTTGAACAACGGGGAGTACCTTTAGGTGTGCGCCATGAACTTCCAATCGGGGGGACCATATTTATGTGGTCACAAGCATCTGAAACAAATTGGGTCGTCAAATTATGAAATGACATTAAATTCTTTTTGAGCTTATTACCAACATTTAGTTTAAAAAAACTGATTTTTGACAAAATATGGTGTATTTGAATAAAAAAGGCAATTTTTTCGCCTTTTTTCCCTACCTTTTGCCAGCTCAAAATAATAATAATAATAATAATAATTAATCATTGAAAATTATATTTTTCTGTGCGTAGACTCCAGCAAAAATGATTACCTTTCTTTTGAACAAAAAATAAACGAAATCGGCTCAATAGTTCTGGAGCAAAATGGTTGCCTCTTTTGAAAAACATGGTTTCCAGAAAAACAAGTTTTAAGTTTTACAATAGCATTACTTTCAACGGGTAAAAAGATTGCAAGGAGCTGGAATATCACGAAGCCGCTTTAGGGCAACAATCTACATACTTGAGGGTTGCCAAAAATGCAAAATTGAAAAACTGTAAATTTTGACTAAAATAAGTAGATTGATAAGTAGTTTAACAATCAGATTGAAAAGAACTTTGATAGATGAAATTATTGATCTTCTATAGACTCCTTAAATTGTATTCAGATAAACAGACAGTGCAATTCGTTATCCCACACAACACATACCTAGATACTTAATCTTTTTTTAGCTTTATACGTCCATAATACATCCATGCACATCAAAAAGATGTCCATTCTAATATTTGTTCAATACATGACATCCATCGAACGTTCATATCCCAACATTATACAGACCAACATAATATGGAGATAAGCATGACGTCCATTGTAAAACATAAACTGGATCATCGAGTAGATCACAACCAGAATACATTTATACCTCAAAAGTTTTTAGATAACATAACATGGAGGTAAATTTGAGCTAAGTATCCTACTTCCGAAGTACTTTTTGGGGGGGTCAACATGAAATTTGTGTTATTGAACGCAGACACGCCAGACGTCATCACGCTGATGCGATTGTGATTATTTTATTTTATTTCATATATCAAAGTTCTTTTTAACTTAATTGTTAATTTTCAAAAATTATACTGTTATAAAATTTTAAATAAAAAATTAATTATAGATTAATAAAAACTTTTAATAGAAAATTAGTTGAATCAGGATGCAGATGTAAACTTGCTTATTGCAAAACAGTTAGCATTAATTACAATGACTGAATCTGAGGATAGTGGCGATGTTTATTTTAGACTCATGTTCTTTATAGCTTAAGATTTTCCTTAGGATTAAACACTCGAGCCGCATTGAATGTGCTTAAGTTTACTTTGACTTCTTTCAGGTATTTATTTGATATTCTACTTCAGTGCGTTTTGCAGTGCTTGAGATTTTATAACCTTATCATACAATACTACCAACTAATTTTTAGCCATATAGCTAATTTAGAATTAACTCCTCAAATTTTATGACTTTTCTCTAACACGTCATGTACTCTATTACTGTCTCTGTACATGACTTTTTAGTTACCGTTTTAAACTTTAAATGTGTGAATTTTAACAATTTAATTTTTTATATAAAATATTACAAAGATTTTGAATTGTATTTAGTTTCTTAGCCCCCCCCCCCACCCCCACCCAAACTTTATCTAATGCGAATACTACACAAATATAAAAAGTTAATTTTGTACGTTTATAGTGCAAAAACGTTTTAGAGTCATCAGTCTTCGCCATAGCAAAAACAGAGTTCATAACTATCAATAAAAACTTTCAATTTCTGAATTTCTCTTGAAAAAAAAAGAAAATTATGCCAACAAATTAGATGCAATGGAAATAAGAATAAGTTAAAAGTTTGAGCTATAGTAATAAATAATTTTTGAACATTCAAAGGAAACATCACTTTATTAAGTTGTTATTTTGTCAAAATTTTGTTCTTTCATGAGAAGCTTTCGTAATCTTAAAAGTTTATTTTCATTTATTTCACTTTATCTATTCAATGTATTTAAGAGTGAAACCTATATATCTTGTTAGCGATGGAGTGGTTATTTTCATTTATTTCAAAAGTATCGATAGAAAAAAACAAACAAAACAGGAGATTTTTCATTTCAAATAAAAAATTATAAAGTTTCATTTAAATTGTGATTTAGATGATTTTTTTTAAAAAGTATATAGATTTATGTTACCGAATAGGTCATCTGTTTAAGTGTATTTATCTATTAATATAAAAATTTAGAATATATATACATATATATATTTTTTTTCAAAAGCATTTATTTATTATTATTACTATTTTTCAAAAAACCTCATTGTAAAAAATTATACAATGCTCTACGGAAGATTCTTCGATTTAAGTATATATTTATAAAAAATTAGGCAAACCATGATATATATAGACGCGATGGTCAAAAGTAATATGCTAGAAGTAATGAAACTACAGTTTTCTAGTAGTTTGCAGTGTAAAATGCTACTTTTTTGGAAAATATAGTTTAGTGAATCTAGCGAAAACTGTAAAAACTATAATACATGGATTTTTATTAATCCCTTTTTCCCCTTTCCGAACAAATTAAGTTGAAATACATTAAGTTGAAAAAACTCATAATTTATTTTTAATTTTTTTCAGAAGTTTTAGAAACTTTCTCAATCCATAAAGAGAGATTAGCGTCTGGTGGATCAGCTGTTGCCGAGATAGATCTTACGTCAAATTTGATTGCTCTAAGAAGATCACAGGTGCGTAGTTGTATTGTATGATAAGCGACTACCATTTGTGATATTCTGCAAATAGGGGAATTTGTCTTCTCCCCTTGGACTTTTGGAAGGCTTGTGGATCCATCTTTTCATTGAAGAAACTGGAATGCTCTCTGTAGAAAAATCTTCGATTTTAGTGTATATTTATAAAGTTTTAGGCAAATCAGGATATGTATAGATGCAGTGGTCAAAAGTAGTATACTAGAAGTAGAACTGTAGTAGGGCCTAGTTTCCTTATAGTTTGTAGGTAAGATGCTATTTTTTGGAAAATATAATTTAGCGAACATCTATAGAACCGTGTAAAAACTAATACATGATGTACAGATATAATTTTATAGTTATGAATTACGCTCGAAATACTGAATATTTTGATTGCATGAATTTTCACATTGCTAACTAAGCGTATAGCAAACAGGGTGAAAATGTGCCCAAGCCGTGGCTCGAACCCGGGTCATTGGTATAGCGCACCAACGTTCTACCAACTGAAACACTCGGACGATACTCTGTCTGGCACCCATCACTCATATATTGGCAAGGTTACATCCGCAGCACAAAATGGAACATCTTTATGAGCCTCAAACCTGTGGCAAACATCTCTAGCAAACCTGTGACAAACATGAGATGTGCTGTGTATGCAGCCTTTCCAACATATGAGTGATGGGCGCCAGGCTAGGTATTGTTCGAGTGGTTCAGTTGGTGTGCTATACCAATGACCTGGGTTGGAAGCCCGACTTGGGCACATCTTAACTCTGTTGGCTATACGCCTAGTTAGCAATGTAAATATTCATACAATCAAAATATTTACTGCATGACTTTTGTAACATACCCCCTTCAGAACAAGGGATGATTAAATTGATTTTTTTTTTTTGAAAGAGTTTAAAAACTTTCCCAATCCATAAAAAGTTTAATAGAGACTAGCGTGTGAGTGGATTAGCTTGTGCAGGTATAGATTTTACGTGAAATTTAATTGCGCTCCGAAGATCACAGGTGCGTAGGTTTATCGTATAATAAGAGATTAAACTTAGTGATCTTCTGCAAGCAAGCGGAATTTTCCTGATGCCCCTGGACTATGTTCTACTTTTGGAAGGTTAGGTATTCATCTTTTACTCGAAGAAACTAATTTTTTTTAAATCTGTCAATACAGTAGAATTCCCAATGCTATGCCGAAAGAGGAGACAGTACAAACAATAAAAGAAGTAAGTACAAAAATTATCTAGCTGAAAATATTTTTAAATGACCAAATTAAATGAATTCTTGTTATAATAGAGTAAAATTGTAAATATAGTGTGAAATGAAAATTTCTATTTTCCAGTCTGCGGCATAAATAAAATCTGCCGATAAGCATAAAAAATAAAAAAGTGCTTTTGTTTAAAAAAGATTATTTTCACTTATTAATGTGATAGAACTGTACATGTGAGGATTAGAGGATTTTTACTTTTTTCATGACTTATTAATTCATTCAAGAATGTGACTTTAATCATTTATAGCCATAAAAATTATTAAATTTATAATATGCATATGCTTTATTTAATATTTTTTTCTTAATGCACTGCTAATTTTACTATTTACTTTGCTCCTCACCCTCTTATGCATTATATTATGTAGATATGATAAAATACGCATACAATATGTACATATTATGTCTAGGACATGATGTGTATGGGCATAGACATCCGTTTTGAGTAGATATTATGTCGGTTCTGGATTTCCGACAAGCGCTATATGGATGTATACGGAGAGATATTTGATGGTAGCAGACAAGCGATGTAACGACATTCACAGTACCTCGGCAAATAGGACGTTAAATCGAATAGCAGCTCTCAAAAAATTAATGTAGCAGCCACATTAATACTCAGCACAGTAGCAAAATCAAAAGTTTCTACTTACATTGGTTATGCCAAATTTCAAGTTTCAATGACTACGACACTACGAGATTGAATTATTAGCGATTTTTCGATTTTGTTTTCCAAATTTTTTAATCTTTCCTTTTTTTGCATCCTAAACACTACCTTTATTCCGAATTTCAACTGTCTACGGCTACTAAAATCGAATTATTTTCAATTTTTCGAATTTCTTTTTAGATCTTTCGATTTTTTTCGGATTTTTTTAGTTTTTTATTTCTTTTTATTTGAAACACTATGTCAAATTTTAAATTTCTAGGGCTACGAGATTATTTTTCTTCTTTCAATTTTCTGGATTTTTTTACTTTTTCTTTCTTTGTATCCTTCCAAACTACATTTTTTAGTTGGCTGCACACTTTCTTTTGGTAGTATGACTTGTAGACCTGAACGTCTTATTTGAATTTTGTTTTCGAGAACGTTCTAATGATTCTGATTGGTTGAATTATGTATCTCGGCCCCTTGCTTCTACTGGGAATTTCTAAAAAAATTCTTCAGATTCTGAAAGCCAATTTTTTGTGCAAATTTTTGCTAAATCTGGCGACATTCTTTCAGTTGGTGCCAAGCATGTGTTGAAAAAGTTCTATGAACCCTGATTGGTTGAATTCTGTTTTCGAGAACGTCCTATGGACTCTGATTGGTTGAATCATGTATCTCGGCTCTTAATTTGAATTTTTAGAAATATTTTTCAGATTCTAAAAGCCAATTTCTTCAACAAACGTCGCCAAATTCGGCGATATTATTTCATTTGACGTTAAGCGTGTGTTTTGGCATTGGTAATCTTGAAAACCCATTTTCCCGCCATATCTCGCCAGTGTCGCCAATATTTCGTTAAATATCTCCAAATTTGGCGAAATGTTGCCAACTTTGCAACTTCGTTTACTGACAATTTTTTAACAATTTAATAACAGTTTCAACCTTCATGCCCATTGGAATACATTGACCCGTAGTGATCCGAAAAGGACCCACTAATCGAATTTTCTCGAACATGTGCCCAATGGTCTTTTCGTATCCCAAAACAGTAGGATACAAAATTTAGTCACAATCGTTGGTGCCGTTTTTTAGATAAAATTTGCATACACACACGTACATAGACACAATATCTGTTCGTATTATAATATATGATTTAGAAGTATTTTACATTGAAATCATTCCTTCAAAATAGAAAAAAAGTGAAAAACTAAAAATTCCATTAGATCGAAAATTCATTATAGAGAAACGATATTGGCACTTCTATGAATTCCGTTCTAACAGGGTTTAACTGTGTATAATAATGTGTAAAATTGCCTAATAATGCCAAAATTTGTGTCTGATTCCAGAACCTTGAAGTGCCTGATATTGCAATGGTAGTCAACTTCTGGTACTTATAAATAATAAATAAGAATAGAAAACAACAAATTTAACAAATGATTAACAAGAAATAAATATAGAGCTCAAGTAGAATACAATTAGCGGGATTCTTACAGGGTTCTTGGAGCGGGTTACCATCTAAGGTGGGAGAAGCAGCATCTGGCAAGAATCTTTATCTTCTTCTTTACACATCATTAGACTAGTTACCCCCTGCAACTGAAAAGAAAATGTGTTACTGCATAGAAAACTAATGAAAAAAAATACTATAGAAAAAGAAGTCTTCAAACAAATTAAACTAATTGCAATAAGCTATAAATACGTAAGTAAGTCAAGAAGTTAATTGAAACTGGCGGAAACATTCTGTCTATGAATCAGTTCTTTGTGAAAATTGGTAGGAGCATTGTTTAAACGTACATTTTTTAAAAGCGAATAAAGGGTGTCAGTGGTAAATATGTTTTGAATGATGCTGCGTCCGTTGGACGAGCAGCCATTTTAGAGCTCCGTGCAGTAATTTACAGTTATGTTTGTGAAAATTGCAACACCCTGAAGGAATCATCAGAATTAAATAAAATTTAATACATAAACGACTCGCATTGGTACAAACAAATGATTTCCTTTACAAAGCAAACAGAAAAACAATATTAAGTGTCCGAAATCAGTATTTAGTGTAGCCACCACGCGCTGTAATAAGTACTGCTATATGACGTGGCATGGAGTCAAACAGATTTTGAATGTCTGCCTAGGGAAGAGCATTCCATATTCTTTGTATGCTTACACAAAGTTCATCTTCAAAAGCTATAGGAGGAGGACAACGAGCGAGACGCCGGTCGATCAAAGAACCCCCCCCCCCTCCCCCACATGTGCAATTGGCGAAAGCATCTTATAGCACCGTGATTTTTATTTTATTTTATTTAACAGGAGACAGAAATTTTTCAAAGGAGAGACTTTTTTTTTTTCTTTTTGCATAACATTTTCCAATGTGTGTTGTTCGAGAAGGGGTATTTTTGTGGGCGATATATATATTTTATCCTTTTAGTATGTAATTTTTGGAGGAAGTGTACTAAAACACGGTGATATTTTGAATGAAATTTATTTTATTGGTGCGGACATAGGAAAATTTCGGGGGAAAATTTTTATTTTATTTAGGGAACTAGGAAAATGCAGCGGAGAAGATTTTTTTTTTTTTTTTTTCGAGAGAGAAAGATATTTTAGCAAATGGTGTTTACACTAATAAAGTGAAATGTGTATAACGAAATAAAATTAAAGGGTGCGCCACCAAATAAAGAAAAATAAACTGTTGCCATCGAAAAAAATGAGAGATTATTGAAATACATTTTGAATGCTTCGTTAATAAAATAAAGTAAACATTAAAGTTCTTCTATACATTAATGTTCTCCATAGCAGCAATTAAGCAAAAGAAATGCAGAACTTGCTTTACGTATATAAATGGAGGTCTTGAAAGCAGATTTAATAATGCAGGGTGCAAACATATCGTCGCCTGGGAGCAACAGTAAGACATCTAGTAATAATAGAAAATGAGAGATTATTGAAATACATTTTGAATGCTTCGTTAATAAAATAAAGTAAGCATTAAAGTTCTTCTATACATTAACGTTCTCCATAGCAGCAATTAAGCAAAAGAAATGCAGAGCTTGCTTTACGTATATAAATGGAGGTCTTGAAAGCAGATTTAATAATGCAGGGTGCAAACATATCGTCGCCTGAGAGCAACAGTAAGACATCTAGTAATAATAGAAAATGAGAGATTATTGAAATACATTTTGAATGCTTCGTTAATAAAATAAAGTAAGCATTAAAGTTCTTCTATACATTAATGTTCTCCATAGCAGCAATTAAGCAAAAGAAATGCAGAACTTGCTTTACGTATATAAATGGAGGTCTTGAAAGCAGATTTAATAATGCAGGGTGCAAACATATCGTCGCCTCAGAGCAACAGTAAGACATCTAGTAATAATAGAAAATGAGAGATTATTGAAATACCTTTTGAATGCTTCGTTAATAAAATAAAGTAAGCATTAAAGTCCTTCTATACATTAATGTTCTCCATAGCAGCAATTAAGCAAAAGAAATGCAGAACTTGCTTTACGTATATAAATGGAGGTCTTGAAAGCAGATTTAATAATGCAGGGTGCAAACATATCGTCGCCTCAGAGCAACAGTAAGACATCTAGTAATAATAGAAAATGCGATGTCTGACTTACTGCTATGAAAAACTAAGTGTCTGCATCTAGTGGAACAATGGGGAATATTTATAAAACACATCTGAGATACAGTAGTGATCGTATTTCCTTTTAAAAGGGCAGGGCGGATTTGCTGAAAAGGGTACTTATATCGAGTAAAAGGGCACATTTTGTTGAGTGAAAGGACACTCTGATTGGATTATCATTTCTCAATTCTGAGGAGTGGGAATTTCAACTCTAAACCTTTAATTAGTATTAAGTCCTAAATTTTCTGAGGGCATCTTGAGGAGGGAAGGAAGCATACTCTGGATTTACTGGCATATATTATCAAGGTAAACTGAAATCGGGCTGTATTTTTACGAATATCATAAAATAATCTGATTAAAATAACTCCATTTTTCGAATATTCCACTTATGGAAATATTTGTTGTTCTGGAACGTTTTTGAAATGGAAAATGCATTATGATTTGAAAATACAATATGCAGCTGCTGCATGTTTTTTTTTTTTTTTTACGTTAATTTAGAACATACAACATGTGAGTCAATCAGAGCAGCAGAATTTCTGTTTTCAAAGTCAGGGAGGAGAGGAAAAAGCCAAATATTTTGAAAAAAAATAGAGGACACAAAGAAGCTACTGGGGAAGGGGTCAGGGCGCATTACCAGTTTAAACGAAAAGGGTCGGGCGCAACGCCCTTTGAAAAACACCAAATGGGAACACTGGATATAGTATTAAACATAACTTTGTGTTTCAAAAGTTGTTCCTCTTTTGTCATATTGTTTAATAGTCATTTTGATTGTTTTGTCATTTTAATCAAGCTCTGTCCTATTATCCTACTATTTATTGTTTACCTTAAATAATTCTCCTATCTTAAATTTTAAGTGTAAATACTCACATTTTAAATGTTAAATTACTAAATAATGAGATGTAATTAAGTACCTATATTAACTTTATTTTATAACATAATTTTAACTATTCATCATCAACTATAACTGTAAAACTTCTCGGGTTTGCTCAGTAGTGCAACCCATTGTGAATTACCTGTAATAATCATGTAATTTTCATTAAGCAGGGTCTTATAGCCTGCTGGAGCTTCCGGGCTCGTTTGCGAGTACTGGAGTCTCCGCGGGGTAGTAGATATGTGTTTTCCCCTCGTGGACTAATCAGCTCCTATACCGAAAGGTTGGCTGTCCACGAGTGGGTGATTAGTGATTAGAGGCAATAACAGCTATTCATAGCAGTAAGTCAGACAACTCATTTTTTATTATTACTGGATATGCTACTGTTGCTCTGAGGCGACAATATGTTTAAAAAAATAAATACGTAAACTAGAAATGCGGAGGAAATTAAAACAAGCGTTTTATTGAAATGAAAATTATTGCAAGGGCTCAAATGTACGCTGGCCTGGCAGTTCTAGAAAGAAATCGGCGTACCCTTTTGAAGATTCTGGGTTCTTCACGAACAGTTGCAGCACCGACGGAAAGTCATGCAATGATGTTCTCATCAGAATGGATAGGTGTCTCGTAGGTGAGACACCTGGAATCTTGGAACCAGTTGGAATCATCGCCAATCACTTGCTAGACGCTGCCAGGCCTGTATCGATGTTGGTGATGGCACATTTGAACACTTACTGCAATTAGATGTAAATTTCCAACTGGGCGAAAAATGTCCGGACCAGGATTCGAACCCGGGACCTCCTGGCTGAAGCCGCCAGTGCTCTGCCATCTGAGCTATCCCGGACGATTCTGGTCGAACTTTTTCACCCAGCTAACCTTGTTGATTACAGCATCTGGTCTGAAACCTGGTTCAGCTCAACAGAATAAATCTCAGGTAATGGAACTCCAGAAATCGCTGGATACGAAATTACACTAGATTAATATTAACACAATTATTCTAATTGGTAAACAAATCATATTAGATGTAAATTTACATCTAATATGATTTGTTTACCAATTAGAATAATTGTGTTAATATTAATCTACTTACTGTAATTGTCATCTCAATAAAATGCTTGTTTTCATTTCTTTTGCATGTTTTGTTTTACTCCAACACTTTTCATCTCTGACCCCAGCACTAAAATTGCTTGTTTATGTGTACTTCACCTTTTCTTATAGTTTGGCCCATGAGTTCAGAGTCAGCCTGTAGGAGTTACAGAACCCAGAAGACCTATAAAAATTTAAATTTGTATTTTAGTACACATATGTATAAGCTCCTTGTAAAGCAAATGTCATATCCACCTGAGATTTAGAATCCATTCTATTCGACATTTTTATTTTTTATATAAAATACGTAATTTTAGTTCGATATTGTAAATACTTGCTGTCCATTATACTAGATAGTCTAGTGCTGCTATCTGTTCGCCAAAATAATAATAAAAAAATTCTAGCAAAAATATCTATTTTAATCATTTGAAAGTGGCAGCTAACAGGAGAAAGACTGTTGAAGGTAGGCAGACAGTTTTAACACTAATTTTATGTATTTTTAAAAAGTATTTTGATATTAATACTACACACATCTAATTTTAAATGTTGTATCAATGAAATGACATCGCAGTTCAAGTAATCTAATGTATATTTTAGAGAATAAACAATTTTTTTAATGTCCATTCTATTGGACGTTGGGTATTCGTCAGTTCTTTTTATTCATATTAGACTCTTTTTGTGTACTGAAGAGAGGCATTTGCATTTACTTAAAAAACAACTAATTTAGTAAATTGATCAACACGTTTCTTATTTAAAGTATACTTTTTCTATTTGATGATGCAAATATTGAATTTATGCGATATTTGGAAGTGACGTATAAACGAAAAAAAAAATTAAAAATACGTTGTTTTTTAGCGTGTCCAATAAAATGGACATCGAGTCTTAGTCCTGTAAAAAACATGTTATTGAATTACATGAATCTGAATGTAAAATTTTTAATATTTGACAAAAATAATGACACAAAATTGAATTCGACATTAAATAATAAAACAAAATTTCTTCACAAACACGTCTGATGACAGTAAAGTTTGTTGTGAAAGAAATAGGAACTTGACGCTAAAAATCTTTTTTTTTTAAGCCTATGTAGCGATCTTATCTTACTTGATAAGTATAAAATAAAATAAGATTGTGTGCCTTAAATGCAACTTATATTTGTATATTCGTTTAACTATAAAAAATATTTAACTTGCAGAATCATATTCATAAACTAATGAGTTTCAGGTTCATCTATTTATTTTTTACGGGTAATGAACTTTTAAAAGCATTTATTATTATTATTTAGTGTCTAATTACATTTTGTTTCTTTATTTTATGTCGAATTCAATTTTGTGTCATTATTTTTTGCCAAATATTAAAAATTTTACATTCAGATTAATGTAATTCAATAACATGTTTTTTACAGGACTAAGACACAATGTCCATTTTATTGGACACGCTAAAAAAACAACGTATTTTTAATTTTTTTAAATAAATGAAAATATCTATTGCTTTCTAGACTCAAAAGAAACAGAAATCTCAAATAACGTAAAAGTTGCTAAAAAAAATATGAGCTTGAGTCTCAAGAGGATATACAAGAGTTAGACTTGATTTAAATGAATTTTATAATTGGACTAGCCGACTTCACCCGCTACGCTGGTCAGTTTCTCCAAACGAACTTTTAAGCAAACGAAATATATCGGCGAATTTGCCCTTGTATTTAAAGCAATATCGATCTTTACCTGGAATGTCCTTCTGCATTACTAAAAAGCTACGAACGCCATTGTGCTATTATATTTTCTAATGTATCAAATAGAATTTTGGTTTTAAGTTCCAACTGTTTTAGTTGATCATTTACACATTTACAGTAGTATTTGAAAAAGAGAAATAGCAAAATATACTAAAACCATCCCTGAAAAATTATCTAACTGACAGAGCAAGTCTCATCAAAATCTGTCCAGTAAAACTTTTAAAAAAGGCTAATCTTTCATAATCGGATTTCTCCTATGATTCTATCACCAACCAACGTAGATCGATATGGAATATACTAAAATTATCTAACGCATCAAAATCCATTCAGCAGAGCTCAAATTATAAGCAACCGGAACGAAATTCCTATTTGCATTTTATATAGTAGGTGGTAAATTGTAGGTTTCTACACTATATGGCCAAAGGTGACCGGTCACTTGCGATTTTAGACGTTTAGTTAAATATATATAAAATTACACGAGGAATTAACCTGAAACTGCAGGTGTGTAAACAGTATAGTATGGGTCATATATTTCCGCGAAGATTTTTTCCCGAAACCCCATAGGGGACCATCAACAAATTGAAAAAGAACGAATAACTTTTGGATAACACTGTAAAGACTAATGTAGCAAGAGCGTTCAAACTCGAGATTATTAATAAGTGGCTTATTGTAATATACTGTGTTCATTTTTATGAGGACAGCACGTATACTCGTATAGAAATTAAGGTTTTTATAAAAACAGACCCAAATTTCGCCAAGTTTTTTGCTTATAATTTGTAGAGTTCTTGATCTAAAAAAACGTTTTTTTCAGAAAATATGACAAACAACATTCATTCTACACAATACTCTGCAATTGGAATTAAAATATTATAAAAATTGGATGAAAAATTAGCAGGTTTACTAAAAAATGTTTCACTGCGCATGCACGAATGCAATCAAAATATAATATACATAATGTATTAGCTAAGTATATAGAGCAACTTTTGTGAAAGTCTCAAAATCATAGCTTGAAAATTCTGAAAATTATCGTCGATAGAATAAGCTCGAAAGCTTTTGTTCCCAAAAAGAAGCAAAAATATGCGGGGTTGTATCAAATATCTGTTTGTTAGTGCCAAGATAGGGTGCACAATATTGCACGTAATACTATATTTGGATACAACCCCTCATCTTTTTGCTTCCTTTTGGAAATAACGGATTTCGAGCTTATTCTATCGACAATAATTTTCAGAAGTTTCAAACTATGACTTTGAGACTTTCACACAATTTTCTCTATATACTTAGCTAACACATTATGCACATTATATCTTGATTGCATTCGCGCATGCGAAGCGAAACATGTTTTAGTAAGCCTGCTCATTTTTCATCCAATTTTATTATTTTTTAACTCTGATTGCAGGGTATTATGTACAATGTTGTTTGTCATATTTTCTGAAAAGAACTTTTTTTTAATATTAAGAACTCTACAAATTATAAGCAAAAAACTTGGCGAAATTTGTGACTTTTTTTATAAAAACCTTAATTTCTCCACGAGTATACATGCTATCCTCATAAAAATGAACACAGTATATTACAATAAGCCACTTATTAATAATCTCGAGTTTGAACGCTTTTGCTACATTAGTTTTTACAGGGTTATCCAAAAGATATTCGTTCTTTTTCAATTTGTTGACGGTCCCCTATGGGGTTTCGAGAAAAAATCTTCGCGAAATTATATGACCTATACTATACTGTTTACACCCCTGCAGTTTCAGGTTAATTCCTCATGCATTTTCTAGACATTTAACAAAACGTCTAAAATCGCAAGTGACCGGCCACCTTTGGCCATATAGTGTATCATCAGCGATAATCATCATTACTTCTGTTTCGAATCACGTGGTACTATCGCCTACAGAAGAATCTTTCATCTGAAAAAGTTTAAATTCTTCCTTGGTATTTCTTCGGAACATAGGATATAAATATCATACTTACACTTACACAAATGCTCACTTTCCCCAAAAAATTTTAGACCTAAATATCAGAATACTCAGTATACACCGAATATTTCGGATTGATTTTCATCTTAAATTTCTACTTCAGTCAATTAATTGGAGTAAAAACGAGTTACTGTCGATCATGGTATTTATTAAAATCAATAGTTTTTTGTTATTCTGTTGTACATCAGCTATTTGCGAAAAGCTGGCTTAGCAGGGCACGAGTTCCCGTCGCTGCACGAGCCGACGACGGACCAAAAATGGAGTAAATTATACAAAAATCGCTATCAGGGCGCCCCTTTTCGGTGGAATATTTCCAAATTCAAGGAGGACCTGTTGACCATAGCCAAAAAATTTGGTTAAATTGTATACATAACTTCATACACTTTTCGATGGTACAATAAAGAAAATGGACAAAAATAGCTGTTACAGCGGCCCTTTTCGACAGATATTTTTTTTTTTTCAAATTCAGGGTGAACCTGCTTTCCATGGTCAAAAACGTACACAAAAAAATTGTTTCAGTTCTATGTATTATTTCATACACTTTTCGATGGCACAGACATCGCTATTACAGCGTCCCATTCCAGAGAAATATTTCCAAATTGAAGGAGAACCTGCTGGCCATAGCCAAAAACATACACAAAAAAATTGGTTCATTTCTATGCATAACTTTATACACGTTCCGATGGTACAATAATGAAAATAGCTGAAAAATCGCTATTAAAGTGTCCCCTTTCGGCAGAATTTTTTCAAATTGAGGGAGGACCCGCTTGCCATAGGCAAAAACATACACAAAAAATTTGGTTCAATTCTATGCATAACTTTATACACTTTTCGATGGTACAATAATTAAAATGGCACAAACATCTATTACAGCATCCCTTTCTGGCGAAATATTTCCAACTTAGAGGAGGACCTGATGGCCATAGCCAAAAACATACACAAAAAGTTTTATTCAATTCTATGCATAACTTCATTCACTTTTCCATGGTACAATGGCGACTCACGGACAGACAGACATTTTGTGCAAACTTGTTGCTTGGGATTTCTGACCCCTAAAACGTGTAAATCCGTCGAAAACCGGAAGTCGAAAAAAATTTCGATTACAATACTTTCTTCTATTGAAGATAGAAGAAAGTAAAAATTAAACAAGTAGGAAATTGCACGTCAAACGTAGCAAATGAGGTGCGTTCGTACTACTATAACTAGTTTTATAAATATTCAGATCATGGTGCAATATCTGTTGCACTCTTATGCAAAAATGTATGAATAGAAAATTTATTACGATTCTATACATTAAATTTTATAATACGGAAATAATAGGACTCCATCTTAAATAGGACGCCGTCATCATGACAACTTAGAATCATTACCTATCAGGGGATATCATTGAATTCATTACGTATGATAGAATTTAATAGGATGAAGAAAACTTTTATCAATAACTTTTTAAGTTTTGATTCAATTTTCATAAAATTTGAAATTAATCGACAAAATTCTGCAACGATTATATATATTAATTTTCAAACTATTCGGTTGGGTAGTTTTTGCGCTGTTATATGCGGACGGACGGACCAGACTACGACTATAGGTGCTACGTATTTATATAATTACGAACGCACCTAAAAAGGACGAATAAAAATTAATAAAAATCAGGTCTTATTTCATCGTAATAGCTACCAGACGCGATGATCCCCTCTACAGGAAGCGTTTCCAGTATTATATAAGGGAATAAAAAAAGATTCTTAAAAATATCCTCTCCTTCTTCTTTTTACTGGCATAAGTGGATTAAAATGCACCGTCAAATTCTGCTTAGTTATCTTATTATCTGTTTCGTTCGCTTTTTGACTTACTTTTAAGCGAAGTAGATTATCATGAAATTTTTATATTATAAAAGAGACTTTTAAAATGAGACCAAAAATACGAAAGGAATAGAATAAGAAATTGGATTGAAGAATTAAAAGGGAATTTTCTATTGCTTTTTTACTATGCCATAATCTTTTTTATTTCACTAAATTTTAAATGTGTTATAGAATCAGATTTAAAGCGCAGGCACTTAAATATCAAACTGTACGTGGTAACTGATTTCAGTGCAAACGATTTTACTTATATCGGAAATGTGAAAAAAAATGTTTTTTATTACATCAAAATACTCCAAGAACCTGGGTTAGAAAAAAAAAGGGGGGTTTCTAACTGTGAAGATCTAAAGGAGAAATGATTTTTGGTATCTTTGTGTTTTTTTTTTTGGGGGGGGGGGGGGGTGCTAAACACGAATCTGAGGTTTGTCAACAAAAATTTCGACAGCAGAATACTTTTTTTTTCTTTCTTTTGTCGGGATAAAAATATCGAAATTTTGCGCAGATTTATCGACATAACTATTGTTTGGATGGAGTTACGGAAACAGCAATTAAAATCTTATGAACTAGTCAAAATTGCCTACAAAATTGATTCTATTGATTTTTTTGTAGGACGAATAGATCAAGAAATAAAATGTTTTAATATGTAATTTTTTACGTAAATAAACTGCTATTACATTTTACATTTTAAATGCTATTACATTACAAGTGGGGGGGGGGGGGATTGATCCATTGCCTTTATTTTCTTTTAGAAAATCTTTTTTTGTTGATAAGTACAAAATGGAAGCATATTATAAGTCTTTTCTACTAGTTAACGCTGTTTTTCAGCCATTTTTGTTTATAATACAGAAATGTAATGGAATTTTGTAATCCCCTCCCCCCCCCCCCACACACACACACACACAAAAAAAAGTAAGTTTCCCATTTGCCAGTCATAAGCTTTATAGTTTACTTAATTTAATGATGTAAAAAAAGGTGTAGTTAATTAGAACTAGGTATGTTTTTATGCTTTTTTTTTTTCAAAATTGCAGTTACGGGATTTTTGATCCACTGCATTTTGAAGGTGTTTGATCCGAGTAAAACATCTCATTTTTCATCTAATGTAATTGTACACAATTTAACAGTTGGGTTTACTTTAACATGACGAGCGTAGCAGGTACTGGCACAGCCGCCTAGTTCGATAAAATATTATATCTATCTTAAAACAGCCACTTCTTTAGTTTCTGTACATTTTTCACACAGAAAAATTTATATCAGTAAGTACTAAAATAAATAAATAATTCGAGAAAATACGGTATTTTTAATTGGTAATTAATAGTAAAAAACTGTTTAATCTAAAATATCTATACGCGTTATGTTTAGCGTTTTACAAAATAAGCATACAAAACCTAAAATAATGAATTAGTATTCTGATGGCTTACCCTTTCCTTCCGGCGACACCCGAAAGTCTGCGTTTTATGTCTCATGTGTATAGCGTCTGTCAGATTAAATCATGAAAAGTATGATACAGATATTATAATCTTAATCTTTCTAAAATCCTTTTAAATGAGAACAAATTGGTTTCATTTAAATGTAAGCAATCAATTACATTCGTAAAGAATACTAAAAATCTCAAACTGTTTGATAAATTAAATAAAGTTAATTTCAACATAAAGGATCCGTAATAGATAAAAACAGTTGATTAAATTCAAGTCCCGCTATAGAAAATGTTGAAAACTACACTGTAAAAAAAGAAAATGTTACCTAATTTAGGAGGAAAATATAATATAACCAAGAACGAAAATGTACGATAACATCCTTTGAGTTATTCACTATTCCGAAATGCGTTCTTTATCTTTAGAATCCCCAGAAAGCGATATATTTTTTATATTTAAAGACGCATTTAATAAAACAAAGTTTCTTTTGCCGACACTGATTTTCGGAAACGTTTCAGAGTAGTTTTTATAATGCATTAATCAATTTTCTCGAACAGGAATATAGGTTTGTAAGATGCTATCCATTCTCAAATAGGCGTTTTTTTGTTCAAAAAACATGTTTTAAAGTTAGAAATAGTAAATTACAGCATTAAAATTCATATTATTCTGTTACTCTTGCATGCATACATTCGATGACGCATTTCAAAATGTTTAACTAATAATGGATAGAGTCCTAAAAACCGATATTACGGTTTGGAAAAACTTATTAAACCTTTATGTACTGAATTATGAATTCATGAAAATTTTATCTTTTAAAGCATTTTTCGTGAATTGTTTAACACTAAAACTACAGGAAATTTTACTCAAGTTTTATAAAAATATTTTACACCAGAATTTTTATTTAAAACTGTTTAACTTATTTATTTAACTTTTTCTTCCTTTAATTTTTAAACTTATTGTATAAAGAAAATCCTGGTACGAACCGACATATTTTCAATTGGTAGGGGTCAAAATGATTCCTCACGGTACGTTTAGTGTTAAACTACATTAGAATATGCACACAATCATTTAATAAATTTTAGAAGGATTATAGAAGAATTGAAGGATTTAGAAGGATTAATTAAATTTGAATTTATAGGGATTTTGTGCAATATTTATAACCCCACTCAAATCTTCTATTTTAAATATTTTTCTTAGTAACTTGTAGAAATAAAAAAATTTACAATCATAATGTTCTTACAATAGAAATATAGAAATATTTGCGAATTGAAACACCCCACCCCCCCACCCCCAGTTTCGACGCCAAGAAAACTGAAAAGATGCAAAGGCAAAAGAAATCGTCCTTTTAAAAATATTTTTGTTTTGTGTAACCAATAATGCTTTTGGAACAAGGTAATGTAATTTATCTTTAACTCATTCTAAACTGTATTAAAACTAATCGATGTATTAAATGAATTTTACAAAAAGTTATTTTAATGGTACTTATAAGTACCGTCAGTAGATAAAGGGTTAATGCACTATAAAGAAAGACTCGGACACGTTTCCGAAAATGAGTGGCAGCAAAAGAAGCTTTATTTTTATAAATGATTCTTTAAATCTTAAAAATATTTTGGTTTCTGAGGCTTCTATTGATAAAGAAAGCTTTTCGAAATCGTGGGTAACTTGGAAAAGGTTATTGTATATTTTCGTTCGTAGTTTCAGAAACATTTGTCTTTGTAACACTTTACAACTAAGTTGAAAAGTGTTTATGAATTCGGTTTGTCTGTCTGTCCGTGCTCTAACTCGCTTAAATATAATCCAATTGCTATAATATTCATAGATGTTATTGGGTATGGTATCATTATATGGCATGTTCGGTATTAAAAATGAAGTGTGTAGCATTTACGGTTCTTTACAGGGACACTCAAAAGAATTTCGTTACATTACGATCTATGGGAAAACAATCATTTATTTTTTCCCATCGTGTATTTTAATCGCGAAATTTAATGGCATCACCCTATTTTACACATACCGAAACTTATATATATATATCACCGAGATGTACTATACGGCGCAAACTGTAGAATAGGATGTGCATAGAATTTATCGTTCATTTACAGGGACACACAACAGCACTTGGCTCCAGAAGAAATTGAACAAGAATTGAACTATTGAAGCATATGAACAATAATTGCTGGAAGCACTTTGTCAATTGTGGCACGCGTTTTTAAATTGAACTACTTTTTTTAAATATTACATGGTGTGTATAAAATCTATAGATCATATACAGGGCTGCACAAAATTTCTCATGTACATTTCGTTTATTCGCGGAAATTGCTCAATTTAAATTTTCAACTGTGCTATTCGTTTAATTAAACTAACTTTTAACATACTATGTGGTATACATACAAATCTGTAGATTATCATATACAGGGCTGCACACACAAAAAAAAGGGATATTTTTCCGACTAATGAGGATAATAGCAGAAATAAGGTTTTCAAATGCGTTATGCGTTTTTTAAATTGTTTATTTGGACCTCATCTTTCACCTTAACCCCTTGAGGGGCATACAAAAATGTCTCTAAATATTGAATTCTCCTGGAATAATCTAAAAATTTTATTTTTAAATAAGGAAAAGCAACAATTTTTCAACAATTTTCCTCCAAAGTTAAAAATATAAAATTTAGTTAAAATTTTCTGGTGAGAATCTTGTTTAAATTAGGTGGGATATATTTTATCCCATCGCTCCTCAAGGGGTTAATAAACTGTGAAGTTTTGATACAGCATTCTGAATGTGTTGGAAAATGTTTATAATCTATGCTGGACGTATAATTTTTTATTCTTGTTTTAATATCATTGGTTGACAGAAACTCTTGTTTTTAATGCTGTGTGAATCGAATTAAAAGTATAATCAGCTTTAGAATGAATGAATAATATGTACTATGTTCCATATAAATTTGATGAATTTTATATTCTGAGGCGTGTATTTTTGATCTGTCATCTGCTTTTAAGTGAGAAAAATCTGTTTTGGAAAAAATGACCGATATGCTTGGTTTTGTTTTTACCTGTAAAAAGCAGAGACACTCCAGAATGCGAATGAACTTAGCCTACAGGTTGTTATGACAACACAAATGGTGACGCTATGAAGAATTCCGTGCGGCGATTGTTTCACACGAACGTTAAGAGCCGATACTAAAACAACGATATTTGTATTAAGGAGCAAAAGCCCACAGGTAATGCGATATCATAAATCGATATTATCACTAAATGCAAATGGAATTTTAAGTAATAAACATCAGACTTCTCTGGATAAAAATAAATACTAATATGACTAAATCAACATAAATTTTGTTTAAAATATTTCCATATCCGTATTTAAATTATATTTCTTCCAATTCCCTTATTTTTAACCATTACTTTAGGTAATAATGGTATGAAAAAGAGATTTACTTTAAAAGCGTTTATTTGCAGGCTCTATATTAGTGTAATAAATTGATAAATAATAATTTTTCAGACTGTTTTAATGGGTTTAAAAAAATCTGTTGGTAATTAATACTTATTTAAAGCAATATCATAAAATTATTCCTGTAAAAAATCTAAAAAATTTTTTATAAAAAAAATATTGTTTAGCCAATTAAATCTTCGAATCGTTAAACATTACACTGTAAAAAAAAACGACATTTTTACTGTACAAAGTACTGTTCATCTCGCGCACAAACTCGATCCCAGTTGAATGTACTGTATCTTTCTTTGGTTTCCTGACTATTTAAACATGGAAAATACAGTAGTTACGTAAAATTAACAGCATAATGTACTGGCAATTTGGATGCCAGTAGTTTGTGCTGTGGTCTAAATACATTCAACTGTGATCGAGTTGTGCTGCCAAATTTACAGTGGTTTTTTTACAATGTACTTTCAAATTTATGCGGAAAAAAATAATCACATCTTCAATAATTTTTCAGCGAATCATCGTATAAAAACGACGCTGGTACCAATCGATTGGGAACAATGCTTACTATTAAATGATACGAATAAAATAGGGTTTGGTAGTGGTTGGACAAATGACAGAAAAAAATGAGTTAATTTTTACATTTTCAATGTCATTTCCCTATTTTAATAAATTATCCTTATTATATGTTTAATTTCACGCCCAGATGACCCATTTTCAAGCCATTTGGCTAAAAGTTTGGAAATTAAAATTATTCAAAATTTTGATCGTCTAATGTTAAATAAACGGTCAAGTGCTAGTATTACTCGCGCTCTGTACAGTAAATATATGAATACAAGTAAATATATGAACGAGGGTTCCGTACAGTAAATATATGAATTATTAACTGTATTATTAAAAGAAAATCGTTTCTAAAAGAATAATGAGACTTTGTAAAAAAACATACAACGTAGGATTGGGTATAGCTGTATATACTAGTACAGTATGAATGGGTATGCCATAAAAGTTCAAAGCCTAAATAATATCACATATTGCTATTCTGTATATCTCTTTATTTAATCTTATCCTAATCTGTTTATGATGAACTAAATTCGGTACTGACAATAAAAGTAGTGCATATTTAAACTTCATTTGGGATTTCATAAAACTAAATTCAGCGTAGTAATAATCTTTTCCTTTTACAGTGTAGCTAAAACAAAACCCTTGAATAGAGTCAAAACACTGTTTTAAACACTAGTGTCGTGAAGGAAATTTTCACCTTGTTATTAATAAACTTTATAATATACTTATAACTAAGTATACCATCTGTTGTCACCTTTTAAGTAGTTATAAGTATATTATAAAGTTTACAAAACCCTTGCTCAAAATTTAAACTTGACATTGTGCTAAGAGCGCTTCGAAAGGAGGTCGCAAAGTTGCAACGCCGCCATGGTATATGCCGCGTTTTTCCAGATTTTAATTAACTTTTAAGGACACGGGAGGCGTATTGAGAGAGCCACTCAATGCAAACTAGTCGCGAATTCTATATTATTTATATGATTAATTCTAATTAAATTAGTCTGTTTTTAACAACTTGACGTTTATTTCTTTTATACTGCTACTGGGCATTGCATTACATAAATATATCATTAAAAGTTGTTATCTAGGCTTTAAAAGCCGATGGCTAGAGTATGTCGCCACCGTGATTATGTATGTGTAAACCGTCCGTGTCGTTAAGGGTTAATATCTCGGCTAATTACCGACGATTTTTTTCGAAAATCATTATCAACAATGCTTTACTTTTGCTATGATAGGTATCTCCAGCGCTCCTCAACACCTTTGCTGAATGCCCGAAAATCAAAATTTGTGTGTAACGGGAAAATGCGATTTTCTCAAACACTATGTAACCTACACTGTTAAAAATATCGTGAAAAATTACCTCTGTTCTTAAACGTTCTCTATTTTCTGACCAATGAAAACGCTACATAAACGCCTATGAAGCGTTCTTATTGGTCAGAATACAGATAGCCTTTAAAAACAGAGGTAATTTTTCACGATATTTTTAACAGTGTAGGGTAATAGCTATAGTTTTCCTGCAATGTTTTAATTATTGTCTACTACCTCTAATTTTTTTTCATAATTTTGGTTATAGTAGATTCGGAAATTGAGGGGGGGGGGGATGTTTTTGTACTACATTTTCGACGATATCTCTGAAAATATACTACGTAAAATTAAAAGAAATGTATTTTTGAGTTGAGCGTTACGAAAGCTTTCACACGATATGCAAATAAAAGATTTTTTTTTTTTTCAAGCAACTTAATTAGCCCCTCTGCATTTTTCCTAAATATATTTCTGAATGTTTAATAATCTGGAAATATATGGGTCAATAGTTTTTATTACTTCCCCCGTTTGAACTTTCCATGTTCCATAGTGTAAAACGGCAGTGACAGACAGACACAGGAGTGATCTTATAATATTTCCGTTTTTACTTTTTAAGTACGGAACTCTAATTACTTATATATATGTTTTATACCTCTGATGCTCTAAAATAATAATCTGGTTATGCTACTTTTTTTTTTATTAACATACCACTTAAAAACACAAACACAGGTGTCTTAGTCTTGTACTTTCCATAATTTTATAATGTGAAATATGATAAGAAAATGATCTACTTCTTTTAATTGCTAAAAGGTGTAAGATCAAAACTTTGAAAACAGTAAAAATAGTTTTGTTTGACTGTTTACATGTGTCGGCTCTGTCCGAGCCCTTTTCGAAACAAATATATAAGAATATTCTAAAATTACACGATCTATGATGTAATGATCTGAAACGTCATCATTCAATTTTTCATTTACTCTTTCAGATCAGCCACGTTATTTGTTATTTTAACTTTGAATGTTTATTTCCATATTCGCAACGATGGAGCAATTGGAGTCATAATTTTGGTAAGTTAAATGATGTTGCATCATTACATATTGAATTTTTACGTGTTACAATTTGTATGGTTATAAAAATATGGAAATAAACACACAAGGCAAAATAGCAAATAACGTACGTGACCTTAAAGAGTACGTGAAAAATTGAATGATGACGTTTCAGTTCATTACATCATAGATCGTGCAATTTTAGAATATTCTGATTTATTTGTTTTGAAAACGGGTCGGATAGAGCCGAAACATGTAAACAGTCCAATAAAACTATTTTTGCTGTTTTTAAAGTTTTCATCTCACAACCTTTTATCAATTAAAAGAAGTATATTATTGCAAGGAGTTAATTTGTTATACAGGGTGTACATAAAGGAATATCCCAACTTTACAGGGCTATTCAAAGAAAAGAAATAAGTACAACCTCGTTGTTCATCGGAAATCAAAAATAACAGTTCAAAGTTTAAATCCAACACAGTTATAAGTGTTCAATATGAGCCCCCTCCAGAAATACGAACGATATCGAGGCGGTAGGATAACTCATTCCACACTTTTCTCAGCATATGACTATATAGATCCGGGGTGACTATTTGAATGGCTGTAAATATGGGCGTCCTAAGTTCGTCAACGTCAGTTGGTAGCGGTGGAACAAACACCTGATCTTTGATAAGGCCCCACACAAACAAACAAACAAACAAAAAAATCCCTGCCGGCTCGGCCTACAGATGCAGGTAGATTTCGAATTAAGTACAAATTTCGCCAACAAAAACTAGATCATGATTAGAGATAAACACACTTTAATAATTTTATCTGGCCGCTTTTTACGAACTTTAAATTTCATTTTAACTTGCTGACTTGATTTTTTAAGACATTTATAAGCGACCTATGTTTTTATTTTTCGTTCAATAAATTAGAACTTGATTTATAAACAATTATTTTCTCAGTAGGACCATTTTTCGTTTCCAACACAATCGCTTCGAGAAATTTGGTTCAAAATGCCCGCTTTCACTTCATTTTTTAAAATATATTCTTCCTCTATCAAAAAATCGACCATTACGGTACATTATATAGTTTCTGAATAAGAGAACCTACCAATTGAATGCGTTTGAAAGCAAAAATGAATTGAAAAATGAGTCAGAAAATCAGCAGTTTGGATTTCAGTACATCCTTAATACGATTTTTTTTTTCAACCTATATGTATTTTTAATTTGTTTTTGCTGTAAGAATTGATCCTATCAAAAACTTGACAATATAGAAGTTGCAGATAATACCAAGAAGATATATAATAAATTCATGCGGACTGGATATCTTGTGGATTGACGAAGTTGTGGATTTTTTTCTTCTTCAACCCGCCTCCCTTTTTTTGTTTTCGTTTTTAATTTGTTTTTGCGGTAAGAATTGGTCCTATCAAAAACTTGTTACTATAAAAGTTGTACATAATATTAAGATAATTTATAATAAATTTAACTGGATTTGCTATCTTGAGAATTGACGAAGTTATGATTTTTTTTTCTCCCCAAAATCCTATTTTTTGCGTCCCTTGTGCCCATTTATAGTTTTATCAAAAATCTGTCATCCATAAATTTTTGGCCCATTTTTTAGAAGTAATAATAACTTTAAACTGAGTCGATATGTATTATAATTAAGAAGTTATGGCTTTTTTTTCACAAAATCCCTCCCTATTTCCACCCCCTTGGTCCGATTTTGCTCATTAACGAACTTGACCGAGATTTTATCTATCAATTTAGAAAAGATTTATGCAGAATTATGGAAGTTATCGTGTCCAGAAAAAAATTGATATACATATACATAGATAGATAGATAAAGTTTTTTTACTGCGGGTGGTTTTGGGTTCTAAGGGGTTATGATCGGTGTAGATCTGCAAAAGTTTTTCCTAAATTCCAACATAGGTTAGATCCCAATAGGTAGTATTTCATACAAAATCTACCTAAAATCATGCTGGATTCAGTGGCACATCCAGGATTGCGCTTTAGAGGGGCTAGCACATTTTAGAGGCCTATATGTGTCCAGATCTGGCCAGCCCGCTGCCGAGCTCTGTCTTTTTTTCATTTGATTTGATGGGACGTCCCGGATCAGGTCCTGACTTCAGCAGAGTCGTAACCAGCTAGAGGGAGCTTTGGGAAGTTTTGGTGGCTCTAATTCTGAATGCTTTTAACATGTTAAATAATGAAAAACTGTACTAAAATCTATCTTAGTTTTTGAGACTTTTTGATGTCTTTCTGTATTTGGATATTTTAAAATGTGTTTGCAATCAAACGATTTAAAGTTTTATTATTAAATTATCAAAATATTATGATGGTTAAAGAGAGCAAGAGGTTGCACTGGGTCTTAAATATTTAATTAAGTAAATTTTAAACATGCTAATATTTTGAATTTCAAAATAAAATTTATAAAAGAGAAAAAAATGTGTGACAAAATTAATATCGTTTCAAAAATTCCGTTTTTTTAAGGACCTATTAAAAAAAAAATAATAATATTCTTTCATAATTTTTAAACATTTAAATATCTACAGTCTAGTCTGGCAGGGGCTTCAGCCCCCTTAGCCCCCCTCCCCCCGTGTGTGTGAAAATGTTGGATATTCATTTATTACGGCCAGTACATTTAAGAAATTGATCTTGAAAAAATATGAATTACAGCTTACAAATGCTTTAACAGAAATCGATTTCTCCAGCCTCTTTATACGCATACAATAACATTTTAGCTTATTCCGCCAAGTACCTTTTGAGTTATTCTTAAAAAGATCCATTAGCACTATTAAAGGAGAGTTTTTCAACCTTTTTGTTTGCCGGTGCAGTGCACTTGAATGCACAACTAAATATCAGCGGTACACTTTACATTGTGATGAAAAAACAACAATAAGTTTGAAGAGAGTAATGTATTTTGTTGTTGTTAAAGGTCATGGTATTCTTTAACAATAACAAAATGCACATCACTATTCCGAAAAAAAAGGAAGAAGAAAAGAACGGGAAAAAAAGGAGAAGAACGAAAAATCACACGTCAAGCATAGATTATGAAACACCTTCCAACACATAAACAAAACTGTAACGAAACTTTGCTGTTAAATAAGGTGAAAGAATATATATAAAGTAAATAGTTTAGAAAACATATAACATATTTAAAAATCCAGTTTTAGCAATTACCTTCCATACTAAGAAACAGTAATCTATTTATTTTGTGCAATCCTGTACATGATCTTTAGATTTGCATACATACTGCATAGCGTGCTAAAATGTAGTTCAATTAGAATATTCAGTTTTAAAAATTTCGCATTTAGATGCAAAAACACTCGAATTATTTTGTACAATCCTGTATATTATCTAGAATCTAGACTTTTGTACATACCACATATTAAGCTAAAATTTAATTCGGGTGAAAAATGTATAACACAATTGTTTATTCTTCATAGGTAAAATATAATCGTAATACCCAAAAAACAATCCACTAATCAAAGACATTTCATTGACTTAAGGAAAAGTTACTGTTAAGGTCAAAAAAAAAAAATCGATTTTTTTTTTAAATTCCTGTAGTATGTAGAATAAGTCCCTAGAACAGTTAGGTGAAATTGAAAATATTTAAGAAGTTATTGTGAAATCTTTCTACCAAGGAAAACTGTCAACATAACATAATTTTTTTTTTTTACAAATAGGCCGAAAGTACTTGTAATCACACGCCAAGTTCCAGATATGGGACTTGCTTTCTCTTCGCTAAAAAAAAATCCGAAATTTAAAAATCGCACTTTTGAAGCTTTGATATCTCTGGTGGGGCACGAGATAAAAATCAGAAATTATGGCTTCTGATAGTATTTT
Source organism: Maratus speciosus (assembly GCA_963932465.1). Classification (NCBI taxonomy): domain Eukaryota; kingdom Metazoa; phylum Arthropoda; class Arachnida; order Araneae; family Salticidae; genus Maratus; species Maratus speciosus. The sequence continues at coordinate 258,648,655 of OZ010793.1, read as the reverse complement.
ATAGTAATATTATGCACAAAAAATTTAAAGATGGAGATTTGACTGCAAGCTCAGATATAGCTAGGAAAAAATATGAAAAAATGTTATTAAGCATACCTTAGAAAATAATTAGATTTTTTTCTTTTATTACAATATTTACACACAAAATATGGTTTGTTGAAAACAGCGTAGTAACAAATTTTTAATTTACTAAGAGACTATATATGTTCAACAAAGATCTGAGAAATATCTTCACAGAATTTAGGAGAGATAATATGAGTTCCATAGGGGTGATCTTTCTCAAAATTTTATCTATAGGAACCAAGTCTTGTCATCTCTTGATAACTTGATTCAAGTTCTTGGCCCTGCTAGCCCATAGAAATGAACTTTGAAATCCCTATGTTCAAGTCTCTTTTCATTAATAATTCCTAGCTTACTTCTTGTTTGAGTCCACACATCACCAGAATGACCAACATTAAAAGATAACTTTATTTAAAAACATGCCACAACTACACCACACTATCACAAGACATGACTAGCTGCATCTGGACATCACTCATGTTTACATCTCCTCATCCACTCTGTTGCCACTCACATTATAACTAAAATATACAGTTAAACACACAGTTACCTAACAACTTCTCTTTTTTTTTTATACACATACATATATTTCACATATTAAAGTTCCAGCACCAACAGTTCTTATAATAAAAATCGCTGTGGAGTTTTTACAATTCTCCCTGATCTGGTCATTCGAGGACCAGTCGCAGGCAATTCACTCTTTTGCAATATGGCCCCAGATCCGGAACTGTCATTGTAGTCACTCTGTTTAGGATTCATCTCAACCTTCTCCACCTCCTTATCTCAACAGCCTAATCCATTCCATCTTCCCGTCTCTCACTCACTTTGTCATTGCATGCTGTGGCCGCTTCTCTCAACCAACTCCTATTTCTTCTTACAATTCCTCCCTCAAAATTAACATCGTAAGATCTTGAGTTATGAATGTCAATGACGGAGCCTCTTTTCCACTTATCAGTTTCCTTTGACAATGTAGGTGGTTTTCGTATATATACCTCCTGACCAATTTCAAGTGGGGGCAACTGTTCAACCTTTCTATCATAATAGCTTTTACCTTCCCTTCTTTTTAATGATATCTTATCTGGAATCAAATCCTGAATTTCTGGCTTTAACAATTTCTGAGATATAGGCAAATTAGATCTTGTTCTTCGAGACATCAATCTTTGAACTGGACTTGAATTCATATTAACTGTTGGAGTATTTCTCCAATTTAAAATATTCAATCATACATCTTCCTTATTTTTAATAGATTTCTTCATAATATTTTTTACAATCTTAACTGCTGATTCTGCCTTTCCATTACCCTGACTATGATAGGGTGTTGATGTAGATTGTTCAAAACTCCACCTCTGTGCAAATTCAGCAAACTCTGAACTTCTGAATGCTTTTCCATTATCAGTAATCAAAACTTTTGGAATACCATGCCTACTAAAATGTTGTTTGCATCTATTTATCACACTTTCAGATGTGATATTTGGTAACCTATCAACAAAATAATCCGAGTAATGATCCACCAAAATTAAATAATAAGTACCATTTATTTCAAAAATATCAGATGATACTCTCTCCCATGGCAATTCTGGTATTCTGTGTGCCTGCATGGGTTCTTTTTGCAAATAACTTTGGTTCATGTTACAAATTTCACAACTTTGAACAACATTTTTTTTTAAAAGATAACTTTATTTAAAAACATGCCACAACTACACCACACTATCACAAGACATGACTAGCTGCATCTGGACATCACTCATGTTTACATCTCCTCATCCACTGTTGCCACTCACAGTATAACTAAAATATACAGTTAAAAACACAGTTACCTAACACTTCTTACCATGCAGACATACAACAATGTCATTTTTCTGCAGTATAAACTTTGAAAGGACTTTGGATATCTTTACTTTCTGAAAATTACTTGAGGCTGATGCATGGTAACATCGTATAAATGTTTCATTTACAGGAACATACTTATGGTAGGAACAAGTTTCAGGGACTGGCAAGCAGCATTGAAATTGTGGTTTTTAAACCAACAAGCAGTAACGTGTTTTGACACATTTGATCATATCTCAACAAATATGTCCACATTAACAGCTTTTCTCTTTCCCTATTCTGTTTTTGTCTCATGCCTTGTATAAAACTATTCTTTTATTTATGTAAAATTATTGAGGTTTCTTTTAGTTACTAAAATTGCTTAAAACAAAAATTACTGAAACCATACAAAATGTAGGCCTTAGGCATAATTATTTTTTAAATTAATTGCTAAGCTTTGCAAAAGGCTTTATTTTCTGTTACTATTATTTAAAGCAAATAAAAACAATAAATTTAAATGATACTCTGAGATAAATACTTACCTGTGACTACAATAAAACAATAGTTTGGCAGTATTATTTTGACATATTGCCCTTGCCATATCTCAGCTTGTAGTCAAATCTCATCCTGAATTTTTTTGTGCATAACACTACCATAAAATACTATAAGAAACCAGAACTTCAGATTTTTATCTTGTGCCCCACTAGATATATCAAAGCCTTAAAAGTGTAATTTGTGAAATTTTTAAAAAGTTTGGGAGTTTTTTTTAACTAAGAGATACCAAGTGTTAGATATGGAACTTGGCGTGTGAGTACAAGTACTTTCGGCCTATTTGTAAAAAAAAAATTGTGTCATGTTGACAGTTTTCCTTGCTAGAAAAATTTCCTCTTGTAAACGGACAAATTAAAAAAAAAAAAAACTTTAACTTTATGCTGAAATTTCACCAATAAGGATTTATTTTCGGAAACTACTCTATTACCAAATTTTTAGCCTATTTCATTCAGTACAAATTGTTTTAATCCGCACTTGAATGGGAGAAATAAACGATGGGATATTTACAATTTTGTAAACCCTTTATGTGAGAAAATTGCTGCAGACGATGAAACAAAGATGGTCGCTATGCACAAAAAAAAATAATAATAAAATTAAAATAATAGCCATTTTGAACTTCTATCATGTTAGGGTTGTATAAAAATTTCAGATTTTTTAAAAATAGTCAAGCAACCAGTGCTGGACCACTTGAAATGGCTATGAGTATTTATTGACTTATGGGCAGTCGGAAGTCAAATTCGTGAAAAGAGTCGTTTTGTTTATTTTTAAATATTTTGAATCCTCTATTTTCCCTCTTTCGAATGTATATTACTTTTGTTTCTACGACAACAAGAAGTTAAAAATTTTAAGTAATTCAGTTTGTTTACATCATACAAAAGCATTACACACGTAAACTTTAAAATCAACTTTCGCAAAATGTTGCTTTTTGAACTTCAATGTACCTTTTCATATAATTAACTACGTGTTATTATTTGCAGTCGTGCCAGAATATTTCACACATATCCCTAAGCAATCTAAAGTGAACTTTTGTTACAAACATTTGTACAAAATTTTTATGCAAGTTTTTTGCTATTTAAAAGTGGTTTTTATTCCAGATTTTTTTTTAAAAAAAGGGCTAAAGAATATCTGTTTATAAAGTTGACTTCACTTGATTAGGAATTATTCATATTATGTACATAAAATTTTTCAAGAGAATATCTTTGGTAGTTTTTGAGAAAAGGTACATTAATTTAACATGGTAGGTATAAGGACTTCTAACTGCCCTTAAAGAAAATTTACTGTTAATGAAAATAAAAATCATTTTTTTTTTACATTTTTTTAATCACAATAGTGTATAGAATAAGCCTCTTAAATGGTTAGGTGAAATTGAAAATATTTAATAAGTTCCACTCAATTGAAAGCGAACACGGATTTGCTGAAAAAAAAAAAAAAAAAAAAAAAAAAAAAAAAAAAACAGGTATACCGGACTTGGAGAAACAAAGCTGCACTTGTGCTCAATTCTTTGCTTCGTGCATATAAATCCAAGAATCGCTGTCTAACTGTAAGTTGCAAAATAATAACTATTACCTCAACATTTTTATAATTTTTAGGGTTCCGTACTTAAAAAGTAAAAACGGAACCGTTATAAAATCACTCCTTTATCTGCTTGTCACAGCCATTTTACTCGTAAACTATGGAATGTGAAAAATTCAAATTGGAGGAAGTAGTAAAGACTATTGACCCACATATTTACAGATTATTAAACATTCACAAATATATTTAGGAAAAATGTAGAGGGGCAGATTAAGTTGCTTGAAAAAAAAATATTTTCTTTGTATATATAGTGTGGGGTATCGTGAGAAATCTTTCGTGACGCTGAACTCAAAAATACATTTCTTTTAATTTTAGGTATTATATTTTCAGAGATATCGTTGAAAATGTAGTGCAAAATATGTCCTTCCTTCTTTTATTTCCGAATCTACTGAAACTAAAAGTATGAAAAAAAATTAGAGGTAGTAGACGTTAATTTAAACCTTGCAGGAAAACTATAGCGATTACCCTAAGGTCACAAGTTTTTTTAGAAAAGTGCATTTTTCCGTTACACACAAATTTCGATTTGCAGGCATTCAGCAAAAGTGTTGAGAAGCACTGGAGATACCTATGGTAGCAGAAGTACAAAAGCATTGTTGATAATGATTTTCGAAAAAAATCATCCGTAATTAGCCGACATATTAACCCTTAAAGACAAGGACGGTTTTGACATGCCCAGATAAAAATTTTAATGATATGTTGCTGTAATGCAATGCCAAGTAGCAGTATAAAAGCAATAAACGTCAAATAGTTAAAAACAGACTAATTTAATTAGAATTAATCACATAAATACTATGCGATTCGCGACTAGTTTGCACTGAGTGGATCTCTCAATACTCCTCCTGTGTCTTTAAATGTTAATTAAAAACCTATCTGGAAAAACGCTACACGGACTATGGCTTCGTTGCAACTTTGCGACCTCCTTTCGAAGCGCGCTTAATGAAATGCCAAGTTTAAACTTTGAACAAGTGTTTTGTTTTAGTTACGTACATTGTAAAAAGAAAAGATTATTACTACGCAGAATTTAGTTGTATGAAATGCCAAATGAAGTTTAAATATGCACTACTTTTATTGTCAGTACCGAATCTAGTTCATCATAAACAGATTTGGAAAAGATTAAAAAAGAGTTATTCATAATAGCAATATTTAATATTATTTAGGCTTCATATTTCTTTGAACTTTCATGATATACCCATTCATACTTTTCTAGTATATACAGCCAAACCCAAACCTACGTTGAATAGCTTTTTATAAAGTCTTATTAGTCTTTTAGCAATGATTTTTTTAATAATACAGTTAATAATTCACATATTTATTGTACGGAACCCTCTGAGTGAATGTAATAATCTCACTTGACCGTTTATTTTATTTAGTAAAACATTAATCACGTTTTTTTTTTAAGCATTTTCCAGCGCGCTGTCTATAGCAGCATTTAAATGCATCAACCAATCAACATTTTTTTCTTTTTAGAAGTTAAAAATTATTTATTTCGTGAAGCCATGAACACACAAGTAAATAATAATAATAATATTTTTGCAAGCCGCTATGAAGTTAGAGAAAAAAATGGAACTTTTTTTTCAGACAACTCCCATTTTACCAAATTTCGTTCAATTTAACTAAAAATAGGTTCATAGGTTTCCAAAATTAAATATGTTTCCTGAAAAATTTGATTTTATTTGTTTCAGATGACTTTATTAACATATGAAAGTCAGTCTTAACAGTACAAATCAGTTTTTAGTCAAATTAGTGTATTTGAATATTTCACAGTGAAAATATATCTATTGGCGGTTAAAAAAAATGTAAGTCAATGTGGAAGGTAACGAACTTTTTCAGACAGTGGTGACAACAGCACAAGAAAGAAATGTTCGCTATGTTTGTAAAATACAGTACTCACTGCACAAAACTAAACAGTAACAATTATTACTTTATCAAAACACAAACTGCGCAGTGTGCACTACACGGTGCAGGATGATGCGCGCAGCATAATCATATGCAATTGACAATTCGCCATCAACTTTAATAATTATGGTACAGCAAAAATATGTCTTTTTTCAATAAATAACTATGAATAGTAAGCAGGTAAATTCAATTTTTGTGTTATTTTACTTTTTCCATTAAAATTAATAAATAAATAAAAAGTCCCAAAGTTGACCTACTTTTCGGGCTGATGAAAGGTATCTCCCCCTCAGACCTCTTAAAAAGCTTCTGAAATAAATCCTCATCAGAATCGAAACATCAAGTAATTCTATGATTAATGATAGAGGGATAATTTTAATAATTGAAGGCCTGAGTGGAAGAAGATGTTATGCAACAAAAATTAGAATTCGAGAAAATTGAAGTTTTTTCTTATAATTTAGTTATTTATTTAATTCCTTCTTAGTAGCATAGGTTTGAATGTTAATAGGTGATACTAAACTCTCGTAGAAAAGAATATTAACATTTAATTATTAAATATTAGAAATTATTTTCACCATTCAAAGTATTAAATATAAAAATATTAAATATTAAAAGATACTGTTTCATATATTCAATACTAAGTAGAATTTTAGCATTTTAATTTTACCATATGATATAATACCTTATAACATCCATAAGATACAACAATTTTTGAGAAAATGTATCATAGCATGTTCTTCCACTAAGTTCTTCAATTGTCACCCTGTATGCGATATAGTAGTATACTTAGGCATACATTACGGTGAAATTTATTAGCCACAAGAAATTTCAAAATCTCGTTACTCAAAATGTTAATGCTTAAGAAAATTAGTTTTATAACTGTTTAGCAACACAGATCTGTATTTATTGTAAATTCCTTTGATCAAAATATCCGCTTCTCAGAAATAGTATCTCATTCCCCAGAGAGTAAATATTATTAAGATACACGGGAACGTCCATTCGTTACTCTTGTGATAATTAGAGCAAATTTTCATATATAATTCCAATTATTTTATTACAAACTATAAGTAAAATAAAAATTGATATAACCAGCTAAATACCACTGTGTTCCACACACAAACATATATCTAATTTATAACAAAAAAAATTACTTATGTATATATTAAATGACTCTTGTGACACTCTGGTCACAAGAGTAACAAAATTTTGATTGATTATATAGACAAAGGAAATGCTTTTTGTTGCAAATTAGATATATATTAAATGAGTGGAGCACAATAGTATTTTACTGGTTATATCACTTTTTATCTTAATTATATTTTCTAGTAAAATAATTGCAAGTATTTGTAAAAAACCGCACAAATGGTCACAAGAGTAACAGTGGACGTTCCCACACATAAATTGAACGGCAATAGAAGTTTGTGGAAATATCGAACGCAACCTGATAAACGTTCAACGGCTCTCCCGGACACGATTAAGATGCAGAAAAATCGATATAAAAGTTTAAGCCTCTTTTGTGCTTGTGAAAAATTGTGGTTAAATTACTTTATTTTTAGTTTGCTTACTTTGACTGCAAAGCTTAGCAGAACTGAAAGCTCAATAAATGATACTGAATGATTTTCTTTTAATAGAAGAAATAAACCCTTCAGCTAAGATTGAAGGTTATTTATATTAACCAGAGTAATAAAATTTTGTTGGAAATATCGAGTGCATATTTACAGACATTCAATGATTTACCCGTACGCGATTAACCCTTTCTGGCACGGAGTAATTCTGATTATAAGCTGATGAAATGATGAACTGACACCAGAATTTATAAACGAACTTATTAAAAAATACGAATTTGCTTATTTTCAAATACGATATAAAAGGAAAAAAATAATTAAATATTCTGGGTGCCAGTAAAATAAAAACTAGAAAACAGGAATTCTGCTTTTTCAGAATTTAGTGTCGCCCCCGATGACAAAAAAAATATATGCATATAAATATAGATACTGTAGAGTCCCGATTATCCGGGTTAATCGAACTTATACCTTTGGAATGGATCATTTTCTTCTGATGGACTGATGGCTTTCATTATTATGAAACAGTCATTATAAATGAAGTGTTAGGTGAAGATGAAAGAGCAGTCGTAAAAAGTTAGAACTCTGATTTTCTGGTCAGAATGGGGAAAAAATGGCCATATATTTTTTTCCCCATTCTAACCAGAAAATCAGAGTTTTAACTTTTTACGGCTGCTCATTCATCTTCACCTAACACTTCATTTATAATGACTGTTTCATAATAATGGAAGCCATCAGTCCATCAGAAGAAAATAACTCGGTGAAAGCAAAAACTTCGATAATCGGGACTCTACTGTAGTTGAGTTTAATATCTCGCGATTTTATTCTACATAAAGTGACGTCATCCACATCCGCTGAAGAATTCATCATTTGCGATCCAGTGTTAAATAACATCTACAGTAAAGTACGCTTAGGACGTCACTATCGTTTAATAATACACAAATTAAAAAAAAGAGATTTCGTCATTCAAAAAACCCGACAAAAAAAAATCGGCTATCTAAAGATTCACAGATCTTCATTTGTTTGTATTATTAATATAGATATTTAAAATTAAATTTAGTTTCTAATAGCTCCCTGTTTTATCAGAAATACTTTATTTATATTTTTTTCAAAATAGCACATATTTTAATTAATTTTTTTTTAAATTTTTATGGGAAAATGGCAACAAAAAGATATAATTGCTATTTTTCTTTCACTTTCTACAGAAATGGAGTTCTTCCGTTGGCAATATTAAGCAAATGGCTCTAACAACTACAAAAAAAAAAATTAATATCTCAAAAATCAACAGAGAGGCAGTTTTCAAACAAATTGCATTTAAAAGTACTTTTTTTCCCCATACCACGGTATAAAAATGAAAATGTGCGATGCTTAGAAGTTAAAAAAAATTGCTATAGAATATTTAATCGTACTGCTTTGTTTTACGGCTGGTTTCTGTAAGGTAACGTTATTTTTTGGAGACAACACAAAATAAGCTGGGCGAAAGAAATAGCATACCGTACCCAGGGCTAATTAGGTGTTCTTTTTTAAGGACACCGCCCGCGAAAGGGTTAAAAGGTTAAAAATCAAAATGAAAGATTTTCTATTCCTTTTCAGGTGATGCGTTCGTAATTTTATAACAGAGCATAATCTACCCAAACGGATGCTTTGACTTTGAAATTTAATATTTATAAACGTTGTAGAATTTTGTCGAGTCATTTCAAATTTAATGAAAATTGAATCAAAACTTAAAAAGATATTAACAAAAGTTTTCTTCATTGTAATAAATCCTATCATATGTAAATTAATTCGATGATAGATAAGTATTTTAGGTTGCCATGGGGATGACGTCCTATTTAAGATAGAGTCTTATTATATCCGTATTACTGAATTGAATATATATAATCGTAATAATTTTTGCATTCATGCACTTTTTCATAAGAGTGCAACAGTTATTGCACCAAGATCTTAATATTTATGAAACTAGTTACAGTACGAACGCTCATTTGCCACGTTTGACATGCAATTTAGGACTTGTTTTCTTTGCCTGTGAAAATTTGCGATTGGATGATTTTAACTTTCCTTAGTTTGTCTGTGAGGTTTGAAAAAAAAAAGATAAGACGTTCAAAAGGAGCATTTGAGGCGTTCAGAATCAAAGACGATCAAGTTTATAAAACATTGTTCAAAGCAGTGGTTAAGAAAACTACTTTATTTTTGTAGCGAACTACAACTAATATATCTAAAATGTAGGTAACTGTAATTACAATTACTTGTTTTAAAATTAGCGACAACAAACTACTTTTCAAAAGTAGTCGCTATTTTCAGATTTTGTCAAAGGATTCCATCTACGCTTGAAATTAGGGCCACGGATTAAGTAATACAATGGCCCCTCCTTATATCGCATTTGCCAGGATACAATCAAACAAATGGACAAAAATTAGGGGGGAAAATTAAGAAAGATAACATACAAGAAAATGTTTTGTGGTACGTATTTTCAAAAATGTTACTGTAACCCTTAAATGCACAGTGTAACTCAGGAGTTACATGATCTCTTTTTTTGCCATTTGGCGCTTTCTATTGATCTTTTGGGGAACTATTACCTTGTACTATAATGCGAGCAAAAATTATGTGGGTATGTGTGTGTGTGTGTGTGTATTATTTTATCTTAAAAAGGGCTCGAACGATTTTGACGAAATTTTGTATTTTACCATTTTCGGGCACGATAAGACTATTCGGCCAGGTCACGTGTTCGAGAAAATTCGATTAGTGGGTCATTTTGGGTCATAATGGATCACGGTCAAGCTAATTATATCTGAAAAACGGCTCGAACGATTTTGACTAAATTTTATATCCAACCGTTTTTGGGCACGAGAAAACTATTGGGCTAAGTCACATGTTCGAGAAATTTCGATAAATGGGTCATTTTTGGGTCACTTCGGGTCAAGCTAAATTTATCTAAAAATCGGCTCTAACGATTTTCACTAAATTTTGTAATCTACTGTTTTGGATTACGAGAAGACCAATGGGCTAAGTCACATGTTAGAGAAAATTCGATTAGTGGGTCATTTTGAGGTCACTGTGGGCCAAGCTAATTGTATCTCAAAAAAGTCTCAAAACATTTTGACAAAATTTTCTATTATATCATTTCTGAGCATAAGACCATTGGACTAAGTCACATGTTCGAGAAAATTCGATTAGTGGGTCATTTTTGGGTCACTGTGGGTCAAGGTAAATTTATAGAAAACGGCTTTAACGATTTTGACGAAATTTTGTGTTCTATCGTTTTTGAGCACGAGAATACCACTGGGATAGGCTGCATGTTAAGAAAATTCGATTAGTGGATCCTTTTGGGTCACAATGGGTCAGGTGTCATTCTAATTGTATCTAAAAAACGAATCAAACGATTTTGACGAAATTTTGTATTATACCGTTTCTGGGCATGAGAAAACCATTGGGTTAAGTCACACGATCGAGAAAAGTTGATTTGTGGGTGGGTCATTTTTGGGTCACTGTGGGTCAAGCTAATTGTATCTAAAAAATGACTCAAACAATTTTGACAAAATTTTGTATTATACCGTTTTTGAGCATGAGAAGACGATTGGGCTAAGTCACATGTTCAAGAAAATTCGATTACTGGGTCATTTTTGGGTCACTGTGGGTCAACTAATTGTAGCTAAGAAAAGTCTTAAAACATTGTGACAAAATGTTGTATTATATCGTTTCTGAGTATGAGAAGACCATCGGGCTAAGTCACATGTTCGAGAAAATTCGATTAGTGGGTCATTTTTGGGTCACTGTGGGTCAAGATAAGTGTATCTAAAATACGACTCAAATGATCTGACAAAATTTTGTATTATACCGTTTCTGGACATGAGAAGACCATTATGCTGAGTCGCATGTTCGAGAAAAATCGATTAGTGGGTCATTTTTGGGTCACTGTGGGTCAAGCTAATTGTATCTCAAAAAAGTCTCAAAACATTTTGACAAAATTTTCTATTATATCATTTCTGAGCATAAGACCATTGGACTAAGTCACATGTTCGAGAAAATTCGATTAGTGGGTCATTTTTGGGTCACATTGGTTCAGGTGTCAACCTAATTTAATTTGAAAAAAAGCCTCAAACATTTTGATAAAATTTTGTAATATACCGCTTCTGGGCATGATATGACCATTTAGCTAATTCGCATGTTCGAGAAAAGTTGATTACTGGCTAATTTTGGATCACGGCGGGTTGTATCTGAAAAACGAATCAAACGATTTTGACAAAATTTTGTTTTATACCATTTCTGGGTATGAGAAGACCACTGGGCTAAATCACATGTTCAAGAAAATTTTATTTGTGGGTGGGTCATTTTTGGGTCACTGTGGGTCAAGCTAATTGTATCTAAAAAACGACTCAAACGATTTTGACAAAATTTTGTACTATACCGCTTCTGGAATGAGAAACCCATTGGGTTACCGTCGGTCAAGCTAATGTTATCTATAAAACGACTTCAAAGATTTTGACTAAATTTATATTCTATCGTTTTCGGGTTCGAGAAGAGCATTGGTTAGGTCGTATCCCTTTTGGGTTACCGTGGGTCAAACTAATGTTATCTATAAAACCACTTTAAAGATTTTGACTAAATTTATATTCGATCGTTTTCGGGTTAGAGAAGAGGATTGGTTAGATCGCATGTTCGGAAAAATTCGGTTAGTAGGTCATTTTGGATCACTATGCCTCAGGATCATGCCAATTGTATCTAAACAGGAAGAATGATGCAGTGAGAATAAAATATCGAATTGGACACAAGGCTAATTTTGACCGAGCTTAACTCGGTCATTCCTGCTAGTGTGTTACTTACGTGTGATAAAATGCATTTAAAGTCGTGAAGTCTGTGTTCAGGAGGGGGGGTTCAAATTTCAATTCCTGAACACAGTTCAGTTTGCGTTACTTAACAACTCCCGATTCAGATTTTGAGCTCAAAATTTAAGTTTAAGTCAAAGATTTTGAAAGCATAGGCGTAGCGTGACCAGAAATTTTGGGGATGGGGGGGGGGGCAACAAGGTCGTGCTAGGTAAAAACGGCGCCCCGAGCGAATTTTTAATTTTGCGCCCCCCCCCCCCCCCCCAAAAAAAAAAAAAAAAAAAATCTTTCTTTTTGTGATAGGTGTAATAAAATTGATTAAAGTGCAGAAACAAAAATAAATTCTATCGAATAAATATTTCGCGTTTATTTTGGAACTTTAAAAGGTTTAATTTTAATTTAGGAATTCAGAACAACTAAATAGCATAAAAGAAAATTGCACTTATTTCTTAGAGAATTCATGGTGTTTAGCGACAGGGGAAAAAACCGATCAAGAGAGACAAAGAAATTGCAGCGTAAATTTAATGCCTGGGCGACCGTTTCTTTAGCCCGCTCTTTGCACGTCCCTGGGGGGCACACTAGAGGTCTGCACAGACCCCAATTCCAAGGCCCAGGCTCAGCCCGGCGAGAAAATTAAAAGTTCCACCCGGGCCCGGCTCATTTATATTTTCACAGTTTACGACCAGGGCCGGCTCGTACAAAAATCAGTGAAAACAAGCCCGGCCCGTGAAAAAAATCAAATAAATCAGTCCCGGTTCGGCTCGACACAATTTCTCAACAAAATTCCGATTTTTCTTAATATAAAATTGCAGGGCCGCCACTTGCTACTAAAAGCGACTATTTTCAGCATCCGGTGGCTATGACGACTATTTTAGGCCGAAAACCATTAAAAAGCGGCTATTTCAAGAAAAAAGGCGTCTTTTCCGGATTTCAGTGACTATTTTTACTGAAAATATTTGATCTTTTTCTTCAAAGCACCTATAAAGTCATCTTCCCAATCACACTTTTTCAACGGTTGTTTGAAGAGATTCGCGATTTTTTCCGCGACGAATTCCAAAATTCTCGATTTCGCCCCCTCCCCTTCCAATCTATTGACGAAAATACTTTTTTCCGAGATCTTTTTATACAATCGTTGAAGGAGATTTTGCAATCTTTTCCGTGATCCTTTGCCAAATGTCGCAAATTTTTCTACGTCAGATTGACGAAATCGATTTTTTTCCGCCACCACTTGTCCAAATTCGCGATATACATTTTCCACGACCGATTGATGGTAGTTACTATTTGTTTTAGAGATCTTTTGACGAAATTCCCGATTCTTTTCCAGATCGTTTGTCAAAATTCGTGATTTACTTTTCATGACCGAGTTACAAAATTCGTGATTTTTTGCGCGATCATTTGGTTAAATTCTCAATTTACTTTTACCAAATTTGCATTTTTTGCCCGCGACCATTTGACGTAATTTGCGATTTTTTTGTGATCGTTAGACGAAATTCGCACTTTTTTGTCCATTCTTTTGATGAAATTTGCGATGATTTATCCGCGACCGAATGACGAAGATTGCCATTTGTTTCCGTAACATTTGGTAAAATTCAAGATATTTTTTACAGTTGTTTGAGGAGATTCGCGATTTTTTCCTTGACGAATTGCAGAATTCTCGATTTTTTCCCCCATCGATTAATGATAATAGTTATTTCTTTTCGCTATGTTTTGCTACGATCGTTGAAGGATATTTCGCAATTTTTCCTATGACCTATTGCAAATTTCTCAATTTTTTGTGAGCGATCGTATCACGGAACTCATAATTTTTTTCCGTGGATCCTTTACCAAATTTCGCGTTTTTGTTTTCGGCGATCGTTTCACGGAATTCATGATTTTTTTTTATCGCGATACTTTGTCAAAATTCGTGAATTTTTCTGCGACAAACTGGGGAAATTTTTTCTCCGCCACCACTTTCGAAATTCGGGATATGTATTTTTTCCGCGACCGACTGATAGTATTCGCTGTTTGTTTCAGATATCATTTCACGAAATTTGCGATTCTTTTCCGCGATAGTTTATCGAAATTCATGATTTTCCTTTTAAAACCGACTTACGAAATTCTTGATTATTTGTTTGAATTCTCGATATTTTACGCGATTATTCGACCAAATTCGCGTCGTTTCAGGGGTGATTGATTCTGTTCTGAATTTTCCGAAAATTTGAAAAAAATCGGTCATCAATAATAAAATTCGGGCATAAAAAAATATCGCGAATTTCGGCAAATGGTCGCCGAAAAAATCAATTTTGACAATCGTTCACAGAAAAAAGTCGCCAATTTCTTCAAAGGAATGCAGAAAAAAAGAATTTCGCCAAAGAATCGCAGGAAAAAAAGCACAAATTTCTTCAACGGATCACGAAAAAACGCAAACTTCGTCTGGGAATTGCGAAAAACACACACATTTCACCAAGGGATCGCAAAAATGCAATATTTATCAAAAGATCGCGGAAAAGCGCGAATTTCGTCAACAGATCGCGATAAAGAAACACAAATTCCGTCAGAGGATCGCGGAAAAACGCGAATTTCGCTAAAGGACAGACAAAAAACGCATAATTGGAGCCGGGAGATTTCCGCCCTTTCCCTCCTCTGCTGTAACCTTTCAGAAAATTTGCTGTGAATTTCAGATTTTTTTTTATTACTCAGAATCACCCCTGTCGTCTTTTTGACCGCGACCATTTGACGAAATTTGCAATTTTTTCTCTAGGTCGTTAGACGAAATTTCGCGATCTTTTCGACGACGAATTACCAAAATTAGCGTTTTTTTCCGCCGATCGTTTTATGGAATTCACAATTTTCTTTACACGATCCTTTGTCAAATTTCGTGAATTTGTCTATGACCGATTGACGAAAATGATATTCGGTATTTGTTTCAGAGATTTTTTGACGAAATTACTGATATTTTTCCACGACTTTTTGTCGAAATTCGTCTTTTCTTTTGTCGACTGACTGAGGAAATTCAAGGGCAAGGAGGCAAAAAGAAGTGAAAATAGGGGGATAAAGGCAGGGGCAACTGTATTAGCCATGGCACCCTGTGGGAGATTTTTTATTGTACCACTGCAGATGCTATACTAATTTTTCTTTCTCTTAAAGGGTTTTACTAAAGCATTTTACTTTGTGCACTCCTTCCAGGGCCGAAACTAGCTATATTTTCACCCGAGGCAAACATGGATTTTGGCGCCCCCCTCCTTCCTCCACAAAGTAAATTTACGAAGAGAAATTTACGAAAGTTTCTATTAGTGGACTTATTTTAAAATTTAAAATGTGTAACAGTAAAATACGTAATAATATTGAAATATATAACCAGCTTTGTCAAATATTTATTCATTAAAACCTGTGAAAGAAATCGAAAGGAAGCGGAAATAATTCCGCTTTATACAGGTTTCCGTCTCAGAAGATATAACTGTTGGTATTATTTCTGTTGGAACCATGCAGTTTTTTTTCATTTAAGACAATATTCTATTATAGACATATTTCATTTTTCTAGATTTCACTGTTGTTGTAGCATTACAAATTATTACAATTGAGGTACTTTAATGTCATTGTGATATGAGTCACATTGTTTCAGGAACTAAAAAACCAGGATTTACTTTACGCATAAAAATGAATTCCAGATTGTAAAATATCTTCCTGTACTATCTACACCAATTTTGTGGAATTATCACTTATATCACTCTTCTTATTTATAGATTGATATGTCTACATACTTTCCTCAACTTTTCAAATTTAATTTTCAAAGCTAATTTTCAAATTTATATATGACTCAAAACAACAACAACAAAATTATTAAATTTTTACTTTTATTTTGTGAATTTTCGACCGCTTGGTTTTTATTGTCTCAGTCAGTCACCTGACCTCACCCCATCTAAGGCCAGATATGGTGATATGCATGTAGAAAAATAATTATAAGAAAAAGAATGGAGTTATTCATTTGCTGTCTTGTATATTGTAGGAGAGTCTTTTTATCTATTCGACAATTTTAATGCACTTTACTCAGCTTTTCTTTTTGTTTTTTCATCTAAAAAAATTTTTTTTACACAAATTTCCCGCGCACATATATATTGTATGAAACGATAAACCAAATTTTCATCTGGCGCCCCCTTCGCGTTGCGCCCAGGTACGGATAAGGGGCATCCCTTATCCGTTGGGATCCTTAGTTTCCTATTTAATATTGTTTGTCTTGATGTGTACTATCACCCCTTAAAGTTTTGCCCAAGAGTTTAGATACGCAAAAGACATTTTGCCCAAAAGAATCTATCATGTAACTAAAAGAATGGCACATCTTTTTCTCCCTAAAAAAAGCATCACTGTTCGTTACAAATTAATGATCTTTTTGTATCGCCTACTTGCTACGTTACATTTTTCAAACTATAGAGCGCCACACTTCAAACTACCGGAAAAAGTAGAGACTGCTGTAATTTTAGTACTTGTACTTTTACTACTTCCGACCGTAATGAACCCAGAAATATTTGGAGGTAAAATTAACGGGCTGTCGAGCAAGGCTGTTCTCAATTTCACTGCTCAACAACCGCGAAACTTTCTGACACAATGATGACTCATTTTTAAACGTAAAGGTATAAAATTGGCAGGTTTGACTATGGAAGCCATTTGGAATCAAAATGAGTTTTCCATTTTTTGATAAATAAATTACCTGTCGAGTTATAAGCGATTTTGATCACGTGATACACCTTTTTTCTCCCTTCACTGATTAGTTTTTCTCCTTTCGTCAGGAAATTCGGTTCAAAACGCTAATTTTGACAGCATTTTCTGAAAGATCTGTTATGTTTACAAAAAAAAACGGAAAACGTCTTTCAATTACATAGTTTCTGAATAACAACACCTGTCAGTTTCATGCGTTTCCAAACAAAAATGAATTAAAACTTATGTTATAAAGTTGCCCCTTTGGA
This sequence comes from Maratus speciosus, assembly GCA_963932465.1. NCBI lineage: Eukaryota > Metazoa > Arthropoda > Arachnida > Araneae > Salticidae > Maratus > Maratus speciosus. The sequence continues at coordinate 258,631,447 of OZ010793.1, read as the reverse complement.
TTTGAGAATAGCGAGATTAGAACCATTATTATTATCATGTAAGCATATTATAGCTGTACGGGGAAGGAAGGTGCAAAAATTTAGTATGCATTTATAAAAAGTTAAACAGTTTAATTCAAAAATCTACAGGTGGTTCTGGTTATGTTTTAAAACAAATTTTCGTAAAATGCTTATTTCTAAATGTAGATGAAAGAAAGTATTCATAAGTGATTATTTCACCTGGTATGGATTAAAAATGCACTTTATGTTATTTAAATTTTTTATAATTTAATGAAATATTTTAGGTATTGAAACTATGAAATAAATGTACAGTCGTGGAAAAAAAAAAAAAAAAAAAAGTAAACACCCCCTACTAATTCCTCAACAAAATATCGTAGAAGAAAGTTACTGGTACCGAACGATTGAAAATAAAGTCTACTTTTAAATGATGCATATAAAATTTGCTTAAGGGGCCATCTACATATTAAAACGAACCATAACTTTGTTTTTTTCAATAGCAGTACACAATTCTGACAGCATAAATGTACTCTACACCCTTCAATTAGCCTAAAAACAAATTTTTATGCAATTCGTACCATAAGTTTTTGAGAAATTAATTATTTTAAAATGTATGTATTTTAAAAAGAGCGTATTTTAAGGGCTGTATCCAAACTGAGGTTCGGTACTCGATTGTTAACCGAGAGAGCCCCCTTCTTGATCGAGGCACCTTCTTAAGCACCACTCAAGCAGTCAATGAAGCCGGTTAGATTACAGGACAGCAGAAGAAATTTCAAAATATCTACTCACTTCCTTCATAGACGGCCCCTTAAACCATCATTTTGCCGTTTTTTAAGCATAATTAAAAAACTACTTGGAAGAAAAATGTGAAATTTTGGATTTCCATAAAGCAGGACTTAATACATCTAAATCCATCAAAATAATTGTAGGTTGCAATTCATACTCTTTTCGAATATTAATTTCATAATTCATATCAGAAAATTATAAAAATTGCAAATTCAGCGTATTTATGTTTGGGTATATTAGAATTATTGCTACACAAAAAATTAGCACATTAGGAGTATAATTTCAGGAGATATAAATAAAAATATGAAAATGTAATTTAACATTAGAAGCACTCAATTTTGAATGTTTATAATTCAAAAACTTATCATTCAAATGACTTGAAATTTGGTGTCTACTAGGCATAGTTTGAACCGAATATTTGAAATATCTCGTTAAAATTAGGTATTGCTATTGAAAAAAAATGAAATTTGGGTTCGTTTTAATATGTAGATGGCCCCTTAAGCAAATTTTATGTACATCATTTAAAATTAGACTTTATTTCCAATCGTTCGGTACCAGTAATTTTCGTTTACGATAATTTGTTGAGGAGTTAGTAGGGGATGTTTTTTTTCCACGACTGCACCATGTATTAATATATAAATATGAAATTTAACCCATTCTTAGTAAGTTTAACACCAAGTCGTAATAAGTATAATTGTATGCAAAAGCTGGATGCAACAGTAGTAATGTAGCAGTAATAATTATCTTAGCATAAGTTCAAGTTATTGTAAAATAAACATATATAAGCTGCATAAGGAGTGGGGGGGGGGGGGGGGATGGACCAAATTTAATATGCAATTATTTTAAATTTAAATAGCTAGACCGACAGAGGAATAATGGTGGTGGATCAAATTTAGCATGTATTTTTTTTTAAATAGTTAAAATGTTTAATAGGCTGAATCCATATCAACTCAGGCAGGGGGAGGGGGGGGGGGGGGTTACCTTCATGGTCTCAGAAGTTTTTGAATTGAAAATATGTTAAAATTTAAGAAAAAGTAAGATACCTGTATATTTTTGTTTTGTTCAAAAAAATTCCTGGCCCGAGATACTAGCCGCCAAAGATGACATCCCTGGCACCATTTCCCATTCGCGATTTTCGATAAAAATTTTAAAGTGCTCTATCTCTAAAATGGTGCAAGATATTTTGTTGCGGTTTATTTTATTTTAAAGATAATATTCTTCTGTTTAAAATGATATACCCAATTTTTAGAAACGTATTCAACTTTTCTTGTGGCAGCTTTTTGAAAGAAAAATTTTTTTTTTCAAAAAAAAATTTTTTTTTCGAAAATGCTAATCCCAAAAATTTTGATTTTTTTTGCTGTTGATCAATACCATTGGGAACTACCTTCACTGTAAAGGAGAACTTCCACTTTTGAGTTTAATAAATTTTAGAAACATTTAAAAAATTCAGAGAAATTTTACAGGAACTGTATATATACAGTTCCAGTAAAAGTCACTGAATTTTTGCTTATTTGTATCATATTTGTCAGGATAAGCCTACTATATATCCTAAACAAGTTAGAAATTGCAATATCAAATGTGGAAAATGAGGTGCGTGCGTACTATAACTAGTTTTATAAATATTCAGATCTTGGTGCAATAAGTGTTACACGCTTGGGCAAAAAAAGCATGAATACAAAATTTACTATGATTCTATACATTAAATTCAGTAATACGGAAGTAATATGAATCTATCTTAAAAGGACTTAATCGCCATGGCAACCTTTAATCATTACCTATCAGGTTATATCATTTAATCAATTATGTATTATAGGATTTTTAAATAGAATGAAGAAAACTTTTATTAATGTCTTTTATGTTTTAATTTGATTTTCATAGCATTTGTAGTGATACATACTTTATTTTCAATACCGAACATAGTAAAACAATCTCAATAACATATATGAATTACACAGCAATGCAAATTATAGTAATACAAGTTAAAGTTCAGACAGACGGGCAGACAAATCGAATCCATAAAGACTTTCAACTATGTTGGAAATTGTTAAAAACATATATATAGGTCGGAATTTGAGTTTTAGAAATTTATGTCAATAGACGGAAGCATACTTGGATACTTTTATACAACCCTGTATTTTACCTACTATCTTTATATACATGCCACTATTTAGCTAATATTTAATTAAGATTAAAACATCCTTAAAACCTGTGAAATCACACTTCCAGAAATTATCATCCATAGACGGCCATGTATCTAATTCTTTGCGTGGACCTGTATATCATTTTATCTATATTCTACAAACATGTCTTAGTATACTAAATGTAGTTCAGTGTAAAAATGCATAACTCATTTAAAAATCACCTTTAAGCTACTTTCATTCATACTCAGTAACCCTTAAGATTTCTTTTGTGTAACCCTGTATATGATCTACAGCATTTATGCACACAACGTAATATGGAAAAATTTAGTTAAACTTAAAAACTCAATCACAACTAAACATGCACTTCCAGCAATACCCTTACGATTTCTTTTGTGTAGCCCTGTGTATGATCTACAGCCTTTATATACACAACGTAATATGGAAATATTTAGTTAAACTTAAAATCTCATATTGCAACTAAAAATGCACTTCCAGCAATCATCGCTAATGTACAGTATTTCCGATAAAGTAAAGTATCCGAAATCTTTTTTGTGTCCCTGTAAATACTATGCACTTTCTATTACACATGAAGTAATTTGTTGTAAACCTCAGCAACATATATCAATTTCATTATATGTGAAAGAATTTAACGTAATTAAAATATGCCGCAAACAATATTCCCCTTATACCATTATGTAATGGAATTCTTTTAGAATATGGAACCATATACACTATATTGCCATTAATGACCGGCAACTTTCAATTTTAGACATTTTGTCGAATATTTAGAAATATACTTGACAGATTCTTCTGAAATTTCAGGATTGAAAAGAACAGGTATGACCTCATATTTAGCAATGTCGATTTGATAAGTGGGGCAATTAGGGGGCCAACAAAAAATCAAAGAAAAAAAATAATACTTGGGATCACCCTGTAAAATAAAATGCACGAAATGATCTATCGCTACCGAATATAAATAAACAGACATTGTGCAATATGTGTATTATTTTGTGTAAGAATAGCATGTATATTAATAGAGACATAGCGATTTATTAAAAAAAAAAAAAATCTTGCATGTTTTTTGCTTATAACATGCAGGGGTTTCAACCAAATTTAACTCCGTTTTCAGAAAAATTGAAAAAATATAGTAGAAACAATATAGCGCAATTGGAATATAAATATATTAAATATTTAGGAAATATGAGCAGTTGCATGAAATCATTTTTATCTGCGCATGCGCGAACGATAACAAGGATCATTTTACATAATTTAATAGACAACTCTATGGAGCAACTTATTAAAAAAAATAGTCAAATACCGTAAAAATTCAGAAAGATATCGGCATTAGAGTGAGCAAATTTTTAGTTGTTCTCTAAAAGCAGCTGAATGATAAGGAATTTTCCACAAATTGTCATTTTTAATTTTTTTTTTTTTTTTTTTAATTTTTTATTGATGCTTTAGTTCTTGGATAACCACCAGAACGAGCCTATACCATGATCAAAAGAAGTATCAAAATCGAAGCATTTTCCCCAAATCTACTCGTTAATACTCACTAAATACTAACTTTTTTCTGGAAGTCAGTTAATAAAAAATGACAATTTGTGTAAAATCCCTTATCATTCAGCTGCCTTTAGAGAACAACTAAAAATTTGCTCACTTTAACGCCCATACCTTTCTGAATTTTTACGATATTTAACTAGATTTTTTTAAATAAGTTGCTCCATAGAGTTGACTATTAAATTATGTAAAACGATCCTTGTTATCGTTCGCGCATGCGCAAATAAAAATTATTTCATACAACTGCTCATATTTCCTAAAATATTTAACATATTTATATTCCAATTGCACTATATTGTTTCTACTATATTTTGTCAATTTTTCTGAAACCGGCGTTAAATTTGGTTGAAAACCCTGCATGTTATAAACAAAAAACATGCAAGAATTTTTAAATTTTTTTTAAATAAATCGCTATATCTCTATTAATATACGTGCTATTCTTACACAAAAGAATACACATATTGCACAATGTTTGTTTATTTATATTCGGTAGCGATAGATCATTTCGTGCATTTTATTTTACAGGGTGATCCCAAGTATTATTTTTTTTCTTTGATTTGTTGTTGGCCCTTTAACTGCCCCCCTTAACAAATCGACATTTCTAAATATGAGGTCATACCTGTTCTTTTTAATCCTGAAATTCCAGAAGAATCTGTCAAGTATATTTCTAAATATTCGACAAAATGTCTAAAATTGAAAGTTGCCGGTCATTAATGGCTATATAGTGTATGTTGCTGAGGTTTACAACAAATTACTTCCTGTGAAAGTGCATAATATTTACAGGGACACACAAAAGATTTCGGATACTTTACTTTATCGGAAATACTGTACATTAGCGATGATTGCTGGAAGTGCATTTTTAGTTGCGATATGAGTTTTTAAGTTTAACTAAATTTTTCCATATTACGTTGTGTGCATAAATGCTGTAGATCATATACAGGGCTACACAAAAGAAATCTTAAGGGTTACTGAGTATGAATAAAAGTAGCTTAAAGGTGATTTTTAAATGAGTTATGCATTTTTACACTGAACTACATTAGTATACTAAGATATGTTTGTAGAATATAGATAAAATGATATACAGGTCTACGCAAAGAATTAGATACATGGCCGTCTATGGATGATAATTTCTGGAAGTGTGATTTCACCGGTTTTAAGGATGTTTTAATCTTAATTAAATATTAGCTAAATAGTGGCATGTATATAAAGATAGTAGGTAAAATACAGGGTTGTATAAAAGTATCCAAGTATGCTTCCGTCTATTGACATAAATTTCTAAAAGTCAAATTCCGACCTATATATGTGTTTTTAACAATTTCCAACATAGTTGAAAGTCTTTATGGATTCGATTTGTCTGCCCGTCTGTCTGAACTTTAACTTGTATTACTACAATTTGCATTGCTGTCTAATTCATATATGTTATTGAGATTGTTTTACTATGTTCAGTATTGAAAATAAAGTATGCATCACTTCAAATGCTATGAAAATCAAATTAAAAGATAAAAGACATTAATAAAATTTTTTTCATTCTATTTAAAAATCCTATAATACATAATTGATTCAATGATATACCATGATAGGTAATGATTCTAGGTTGCCATGGCGATTAAGTCCTTTTAAGATGGATTCATATTACTTCCGTATTACTGAATTTAATATATAAAATCATAGTGAATTTTGTATTCATGCCTTTTTGCCCAAAAGTGTAACACTTATTGCACCAAGATTTGAATATTTATAAAACTAGTTATAGTACTCACGCACCTCATTTGCTATTGATATTGCAATTTCTAACTTGTTTAGGATATATAGTAGGCTTATCCTTACAAATATGATACAAATAAGCAACAATTCAGTGACTTTTACTGGAACTGTAATACAGTTCCTGTAAAATTCTCTGAATTTTTTAAATGTTTCTAAAATTTGTTAAACTCAAAAGTGGAAGTTCTCCTTTACAGTGAAGATAGTTCCCAACGATATTGATCAACAGCAAAAAAAATCAAACTTTTTGGGATTGGCATTTTTGAAAAAAAAAAAAAAAAAAAAAAAAATTTTAAGGCTGCCACAAGAAAAGTTGAATAATTTTTTCAAAATTGGGTATATCATTTTAAACAGAAGAATATTATCTTTAAAATAAAAAAAACCGCAACAAAATATCTTGCACCGTTCTAGAGATAGAGCACTTTAAAATTTTTATCGAAAATGGCGAATTGGGAATGGTGCCTGGGATGTCATCTTTGGCGGCCTGTATCTCGGGCCAGGAATTTTTTGGGCAAAACGAAAATATACAAGTATCTTATTTTTTCCTGAATTTTAACATATGTTCAATTCAAAAACTTCTGAGACTATGAAGGTAAGATTTTTTCTTTGGCTGTCTGAATTTACATGGATCATACCAATAATTTAATTGTTTAAATAGTTTACTTAATAGTTAACTTAGTTAATAATAACTTTAAAAAATCTACATTGTTTGCAGCTAAGTCTTAAAACGACTTTTTGTGAAACGGGTGCTTTTAAAGGCGACTGAAAGTAGTTGCTATTTATTTTAAGTGCAATTTATCTTAATATGAATTAAAAGTGTTTTTATACTATTCAGATTGTTTCTAACAAATGGGAAATATTCTTAAGTATCGAAACGATAAATTATAAATGAATGAAAAGTTATGTGTTAATCTAAAAATTTATGTATATATGAAATTTAGCCAATCTTTAGTAAGTATAAGATTAAATCATTAGTAATCACATTATAACTCTATGTAAGACCTAAATAGAGTATATACTGACAAAGAGAGGAGGAGGGTATGCCAAATTTAACAAGCATTTTTAAAAAGTTTAAACAGCTAAATTAAGAAGAAAATCGACAGGTGTGTCTGGTTAAGTTTTAAAATAATTTTTCGTGAAGCGACTAGAAGCAACTGAAAATATTCATAAAATAGTTATATCACGCAATATACAGGGTGCAATATGTTATCTATCGCCGACCTTTAATTTCTCAACCGTTGGTCGTAGACATATAGTTCCAGTTACTAAAACGTTTCAAATGACGTAAATATTCATGTTGTGGTATTATTTAAAGTAAAAAATCAATTTTATAAAAATTACGAAATCTAACTTTTTATACGGTCCCCCAGTCCCTATAGCTATATTTAGTAAAAGTTTACTCATATCTTAACAGAACACAAAAAGTTTGACATCTGTACTACAAAAATTGACACAGTTATTAAACTTCAAAGTTTGAGATTTTTGCATATGATTTTGTCTTTCATTGAGGAATCAGTTAAAAGATGAATTAAAGTAATTCGAGATCAAAATCAGGGTACAATTCCACTGCCATTTATCTAGTCCTTAATGAGTATGCTTTATTTTCCGGTTGTCGATTCTACTTACTTTGACATTTGAATGTTGTTCGACCTATAAAAGTTAACTCAATTTTTTAGATGAAATAACCCTCTTTGGTGATTCCCCGATTTGGCGATGCCGGCTAAAGGTGGTTTCGCCGTAAAAAGGACATTGCACCTGACTTTGATCTCGAATTACTTTAATTCATCTTTTAACTAATCCCTCAACGAAAGGCAAAATCATGTGCAAAATTCTCAAACTTTGAATTTTAATAACTGTGCCAATTTTTGCAATACAGATGTCAAACTTTTTGTGTTATATCTGTTATGATATGTGTAAACTTTTATTAAATATAACTTTAGGGACTGGGGGACCGCATAAAAAGTTCAATTTCGTAATTTTTATAAAACTGATTTTTTACTTTAAATAATGCCACAACATGAATATTTAGCCCATTTGAAACATTTTTGTAATTGGGACTATATGTCTACGGCCAACGGTTGAGAAATTAAAGGTCGGCGATAGATAACATATTGCACCCTGTATATTCTAGCGCACTTATTTTCTTCTTTCCACTTACTATTGGCATTTGCTAATTTCAATTTTTCCTAATAGTAAAAATGAATGTCAATACAATGCAAAATCGATACAATAATAACTGTATAACTGAAATTATAACCTCAGTGTGTGCCTAGCATTCAGAAAAAATGTATAGAAAACGTTTAATTTCTTGCGATAAGATAGGAAGGGAAGCCCAGAATGAAATTATCCTTGTGAAAAATGATGTGAGGGTTCTGTTATGCGTTCATTATGAGTCATGGCTGTACGTATACATTAAAAATCATTCATTTCAAGATTTTACGAGAGTTCGTGTTGTGTGTAGATTTTCGAAAGTATATAAACTGTTTAAAAAAATAAATGATATCCACAAAAATAACTTAAACAAGTTAGAAATTGCTCGTCAAACGTAACAAATGAGGCGCGTTCGTACTATAACTAGTTTTATAAATATCTTTTGCACCGTATATTGTACTGAATGTATATTTTAGTGCACTTCATAAGTGCATTTGAATTTCATTCTGTTCGAAAGGCTGTAACATCATTCAAATGCACTTGAAATAATTTTTTCCCATCGGCCGTAATGTAACGGAAAACTTTTGACTCTCCCTGTAATTAAACTATACATCCGATTATTATACAATTTGAAATGACACGACAAAATTTTGCAACAATTATATATTTAAAATTTCAGACCATTCGGAAGGCTGTAACATCATTAAAATGCACTTGCAATAATTTTTTCCCATTGGCCGTAATGTAACGGAAAACTTTTGACTGTCCCTGTAATTAAACTATCAATCTGATTATCATAAAATTTGAAATGACTCGACAAAATTTTACAACAATTATATGTTTAAAATTTCAGACCATTGGGTTGGGTAGTTTTTGTTCTGTTATATGCGGACAGACGGACAGACAAACGCACTGAACGACGACTATAGGTGCTACGTATTTATATAATTACGAACGCGCCTAAAAAGGAGGGGGCGGGAACCAAGCTTTAAAAAAAAACCTAGGTTGAAAGCTGTACATAAAAAAAATAGTGTGATATTAATTTTTCAAAATTATATTCTGGTACTTATTTAACATTTTCTATTAACTTAGTTTTCATATGTAGATGAGTTACGTTCCGACATATGATATGTTAATAGAAGTTCTTCTCTTTTTACTAAATACACCATGACATGTTTCTAAAAATAAAAAATTTATGCATGATGGACTTGGCGGCTATTTTAAAAAATATGTACAAAATCTCAAACTGTTAAAAATAATAACAATCTTGATTTTAACTACGCACTCAGGTTCTTAGAAAGTTACGTATAAGATGGAAATATGGCCGGTAAGACCATCATGCAGAGATTTTTAAGAGTTTAATTTTCTGAAACACGTTATGGTGTATTTACTACAGGAAAGAAGGGATTTTATCAATATATCATACGTAAGCCCTTATTTACGTATGAAAACTAAGTTAATAGAAAATGTTAAATAACTAACATAATTACTCTGGCTTGCCCAGCTATAAAAAAAAAAAAAAAAAAAAAAAAAAAAAAAAAAAAGAAGAAGAAGAAGAAGAAGAAGACTTAATATTTCAGGTCTGCAAGATAAAATAAATAGTCCTTTCACCTTGCAAAATACTACTAAAAATAAATTTCTACGAGGAAATTAAATAACTATGCACGTAACCCTCTTTTATTATTTAAACTTCCGTAAACTCTTATTCACATTTTAATTCAAAGAAATTGCAAAATTTACACCTTTAAAAAGCAATGTCGAAATCGTCTCATTAACAATTTGTTTGCTATATTTTGACCGTAAATCGCGCCAACATAATGTTTGACAAATCGTATACATTGTGCTTGCTAGGTTTGATGATAAAACCATAAAACTCAAAATTTAAAACTTTATTCTGGAAATCTATCGAGATTCCGCTGCTGAATTTGATTAATCTTTTATGGTATATATATATATATAGGTTCTTCAGTATTTTTTCATGATTTTTTGAGAATGCACTTTTAACCCCTTGGGGACGAGCGACACGTATACGTGCCGCATGAAGCTTTCAGAATCCTTGTTTTTCCTCACCAGTAAAATTTTACTGTAAAATTTGCCTTATTTAATCAGCGCATTTTCTCGATTCAAGAAGATACAAATTTCTGTTTTTAAAAAACGGTGACAAAAGATTAAAAATTTCGTAAAAGGCTCCCGTCCCGAAGGGGTTAATAGATCTTCCTTGTTAATTCATTTAATTGATGCGCAATCATTTGTGTGGTCAAGTGCTGTCGTGGAGGAGTGGTTCTTTTTGACTGATCACTGTTGGGTATTAGATGTAATAGTTTTTAGGGATTTTTTTTTTCTGGAAATGCTTCTCTGATAGGAATGTTTTCTTTAACTCATTAAAGCCGGTTGGCAAGAAAACTTACCAGGTAAAGCGAACAAAAATTTTAAATTTGAATACCAGTATTTTAGTTTGGAAATTTTCATATTATTTAATCTCAGATTTTGAGCGATTAAATAAATCCAAATTACAAAGTGGCAAAAACTGGTGTCGAAGAATTAAAAGAAGTGCAAAGTAGGCTCGTCGTTAATGGGTTAATGTTCAAGAAATTGTAATGAAGATTTTCAGTTGCCAACCACCAAACAGTAATCATAAATGTTTATGAATGTTTTGATGCAGATTCGATTTCGGAAAATGTTGTGGTTCTCGATCGATATCCAGTCAATGCTTAAGAACACCGACGATTGTTGTATAAAAGTTTTCTTTTCTTTTTTTTTTTTTTTTTTTTCTCGTCGCATGTCACAATGCGATTTTTTTTCTTTTTAAGGATCATTGTTTTGCGAAAAATCAGTGCAGGGCAACCTTCATATTGACAAAGTTTTCATTGTAGGAAACAAGCACAATTTGCTGTAGCGGAAAAAAAGTCTCGGTCAATTTGGAATAATGTGCACTTTTATTTGATATTTGATATAATTTTTTCTTATAATAACTTCACATTGGGAATAGCGCCTACTTTTATTTTTAAATTTGTAATTTTTTAGGAAGGCTAGCTACACTTTAAAACGAACATGTACTTTAATTATTTTAATAATAACTCCCAAATTCGACGCGATAAAAAAAATCATGTCTTTCATTTAGGCTGTATAAAAATTTTCAAGCCAATTCCTCAATTAGTTTCAGAGTTATTGACTATTTTCTAATGAGATATGGTTGTGACTGAAGACCTTCTTAGCTGCTGACTATGTAAAGTATTTTGATGTGTAGATATCATGAATACTTTTCTTTTCTACACAGTCTTAAAAAGTATTCATCTGATAAGTTTCTGTTGCGTAGAAGTGACCTCTAAAACGTACCACTGAAACTATTAGCAAGCACAAATTAAGCGTATTCGAACGATAATTAAAAATTGTCTTACAACTTTACCTCAACATATGGAATAATCGATTCCGTCAAGGGTAACACCATACTTATTTTAGCTTTCTGAAGGAATTTAAGTGCCAGCCTACTAAGAAGGCCAGCCTCATTTCTCAAACAACAAACATTCTAAGAATTCCAGTCTACATAACTTGTTTAAAAAAAAATATATTAAATTAAATATTTTTTCTGGTTGCAAACATTTTATCGATTTGAAGCATATAAACACTTTCTTTTAATTATATATTTCTTAAAGAGCCGATTTTAGGAGGTTCTCTCCAAACGGAAGTCCGGTACTTATATCGAGTTTACGAATACAGTAGAGTGCCGATTATCCGAACAAGTTGGGACAGACCCTAGTTCGGATAAGCAAAAGTTCGGATAAATGGACAGACAATTTAAGCGATGGTTCTGATTATACTAAAACCTTATCGAAGTTTAGGACTGGCAGCGCCAGTTAGTGCTGGCTTGTTTAAAAATTGTTTTTTATTTATTTATTTGTCTTTTTAATTTTTTTTATTTACATTTTTATCATTAAAAAACCTTTTTTTTTCTCTATTTATCAATTTCTGAATTCCAGATATTATAATTTAAGCAAAACAGCTTTTGATTGTTGCTTGCTTCAACGAAGACATTCTAATGTTGCCATATCTCAAATTCTTGTTAAATACCTTAATTGAATAGGATCAGCGCTCTTCTGCCGTTCGAGCCATTTCATAGCTGTTTCCATACATTCAAAGACTTCGTTATGTGATGGACCCGGTTCATTTTCAGAGCATTCGTTTTCATTTTCTTCAATTTCTTTTTCATCTTGAATCTTATCCACAATCTCATCATCATTTAAAATCTGATACACCGGGTCATGTACGTCACTATTTAACCACTCGTTAATTTCATTTTCTTCATAGCTTATGATTCTTCCCATCTCCTTTATTGTGTTACATTCCTCATTTTCTGATCCACTATCAGATATTTCTTTATCTAAAATTTTATTCGAAGCCAATAGATAATTGGGAGTTCGGTTAAATTTTTTTTGGAGAGAAATATACTGTTTGGATAACTGAAAGCTCGGTAAGAAAAAAAAAAAAAAAAGGGAGAAATAGGTTGTTTGGATAATTGGAAGTTCGGTTAATTGGAGTTCGGATAATTGGCGCTCTACTGTATTGAAGTGTAACTCATAAGTCATAAGCTATCTACAAAGTCCGTATCTTGATGGTTTTGTAAGAACAATTACAAAATCAGTCGAAGGAAAAAAAGCTAAAATTTCGCATACATGAATATATGAAGCCTTTATCAATGAAATTGTAATTAATTCTTTTATAGGTTATTATTCATATATATATATATTAATATTCATTTAATGTTTCATATCGCAAAATCATTGCAGTTTTACAAATAAAATACTTATATTTGAGTTTTTAAATGTGCATTCATAAAAAGATAATAAATGCGTGATAATACTATAATTTCTGAAATATTGAATTATACATGATAAAGTAATTAAAAATTAAAAGGTTGACATTTTGAATAATTATAATTAAAAAAATTTTAGTTCAAATGACCTGAAATTTTGTATCTAGGCACAAATTTCAACGGAGGTTAAAAATATGTTATGAAAACTCTGTAATGAAAATTTAAGAGTTACTTGAATATGTAGACGGCCCCAAAACGTAGTTAATGCATATCAGTTAATAGTAGACATTATTCTTTATGGATTTGTATCTTTCTTTCTTCTCTATCTTAAATTGGGTTGAAAATAGCACGGGGTGGTGCTTTTTTCTGAGATTTTACGTTTGCTGATGATCCCCTGACCAAATATATGTGGTTGATATTGCAAACTAGGGTTGGCAAGTTTCTTCCAAAGTGTAAAAAACCGCAGAAAAACCATGGAAAAAACCAGTCGAAAGAAATACGTTTCTTCCAAGTGGAAGAAATGGAAGAAACTGTTATTCTTATTTACCATATAAGTTTCAACTTTATAAGATACAATAAATGCATTCTTCTTATAGCCTTGTTTAAATTCCATTAGATTCATACAAATTTAATAAATTATGTATGCTAAATTAATAATTACATCAGTTTTTTACCCAAGATCACACGCCTGTCTAAAGCTTTTCGACCATTGTGCTCCGAAGAAAAGAAATTTTATCCAAAATACACAAAATCAATTAAAAGTTATTCATTCCAATTTAACTAGCATATCTTTGTATTATTTAAACTTTTGAAACTAGTAGTAAATAGTACAGATCATTTACCAACGGTAGAATGAAACTCATTTAAATAAAAGACAGTGCTTTTAATTTATATCAATTTTATTAAGGTAAGTTACATACAATAATTATGGTGTTAAAAAAATTCATTAAAATCGTCATTTTTTTTACTGTAATACGGCATGGTATATATGTCGTAGGCTGGAGAATCCATCTCCCTTTTTCCAATTAGCCTGATATTTTTCAGGCTTATTGCAAAGAGCCTAGAATGCGTTAGGCTAATTGAAAAATGACCACTTATTATCCGATCAGGATGATATTTTTAGCTCACAGGCTGTCAAAGCCTGAGAGCTTATGTGCCCGACGATTCTGTATGTAGGTGTGTACGTACGTACGTACGTATGTACGTAACACGATAACTCTTGATAGAAATATCCGATTTGCTTCAAAAAAAAATTTTCTAGGTTCATTCTGATAAGGTGCTTCCCTGATTAGTTTTTGGGGTTCATTGGTTAAGGATAAAGGGGGAAAAGGGGGGCTAGTCCCCCCCGTTAATTTATATAAATGGGTTTTTCATGCAGAAATATTCGATTGGCTCCAAATTTGGTATACCGGTTTATTGTGTTAAGGAGCTTCCCTGATTAGATTTGGAAACTCATTATTTAAGCATAAAGGGGGGAAAGGGGGCTACCCCTCTTAATTTAGATAAATCGGTTTTTCATGATGAATTATTCGATTTGCTCCAAATTTGGTATACCGGTTTATTAAGTTAAGGAGCTGCCTTGATTAGATTTGGAGGTTCATTAGTTACATATAAAGGGAGAAAAGGGGGGGGCTATCGCCCCAACCCCCCCCCCTCCGTAATTTAGATAAATGGGTTTTTCATGCAGAAATATGCGATTTGCAATAAATTTGGTATACCGGTTAATTATGTTAAGCAGCTTCCCTGATTACATTTGGAAGATCATTATCATGTATAAAGGGGGGAAAGGGGGCAATTGCCTCTCTCTTTAATTTAGATAAATGCGTTTTTCATGTAGAATTATTCGATTAGCTCAAATTTGGTACACTGGTTTATTATGTTAAGGAGATGGCTTGATTAGATTTGGAGGTTCATTAGTTAAATATAAATGGAGGAAAGGGGGGCTACCTCCGCCCCCCCCCTTAATTTAGGTAAATGGGTTTTTAATGCAAAATTATTCGATTTGCTCCAAATTTGGTATACCAGTTTATTATGGTAAGGAGCTTCCCTGATTAGATTTGGAAATTCATTAGTTAAGTATAAAGGGAGGAACGGGGGGCCAGACCCCCCCCCCTTAATTTAGATAAATGGGTTTTTCATGCAGAGTTATTCGATTTGCTCCAAATTTCGTATACCGGTTTATTATGTTAAGGAGCTTCCCTGATTAGATTTGGAGGTTCATTAGTTAAGTATAAAGGGAGGAACGGGGGGCCAGACCCTCCCCCCCCCCCTTAATTTAGATAAATGGGTTTTTCATGCAGAGTTATTTGATTTTCTCCAAATTTCGTATACCGGTTTATTATGTTAAGGAGCTGCCTTGATTAGATTTGGAGATTTATTGGTTAAGTATAAAGGAGGGATAGGGGCTAGTGTCCCCTTAATTTAGATAAATGGGTTTTTCATACAGAATTATTCGATTTGCTTCAAATTTGATATACCAGTTTATTACGATATGGCTGCCTTCATTTGATTTGGAGGTTCATTGGCTAAGTATAAAAGGGGGGAAAGGGGGGCAATTGCCCCTCCCCTTAATTTAGATAAATGGCTTTCATGCAGAATTATCTTATTTAGTTTATTTTTTTTTCAACCGGATCCGAACTTGAAAGTTCCATTTTAAGTCAACCCGAAAACCGACCACAACCAGGTTTCGGATTGACTTCAATTAGAACTTTCAGGTTCGGATCGGGTTGCCGGTGGACGGAGATTATTTTGTCTGGCTTGCATCGGGATATAGTTCTTTGGAATATTTTTGTCGGTTAAGATTTGGTTCGGGACGGGTTTCAGGTTGACTTCGAATGGAATTTTTAGTTTCTGGTAGCGTTGCGTGTCCACGGAAACTAATTTGTCTTGTTCGGATCCGGTTATGGATCTTTGGAATATTTTTGTCGGTTATCAGATTTGGTTCGGGATTTCGGGTTTTTTCAAATGGAACTCTCAGGTTCGGGTCGGCTTGCGCGTAGACTGAAATTATTTTGTCTTGCTCGGATCGGGGTACGGTCTGTTGTAATTTATTTTTCGGGTTTGGGTAGGGTTATGCGTTAACAAACCTAATAAAAAGAAAATTGCCCAGTTAAACTGATGGCATTGAGCTCCCAGGCTATTCACACTAATTGTATATTATAATCATATTTCAAAGAATAATGCCCCTCGAAAAATAAATGAAGGTATTAGTCCCGTTGCCCCCCCCTTTCTACTTAACCAAAGAACTTCCAAATCTAATCAGGGAAGCTACTTAACATAATGAACTGGTATACCAAATTTGAAGCAAATCAGATAATTCTGCATGAAAAAACCATTTCACTAAATGAAGGGGGGGGGGGTATTAGCTCCCCCATTTCACCCTTTATGCTGAATCAATGAACTTTCAAATCTAATCAGAAAAGCTCCTTATTGGAATGAACCTAGAAAAAAAATTAAACTAAATTAGATAATTCTGTGTGAAAACACATTTATCTAAATTAAGGGGAGGGGCAATTCCCCCCATTTCCCCCCTTTTATACTTAACCAATGAACCTCAAAATCAAATGAAGGAAGCCATATCGTAATAAACAGGTATATCAAATTTGAAGCAAATCGAATAATTCTATATGAAAAACCCATTTATCTAAATTAAGGGGACACTAGCCTCTGTCCCTCCTTTATACTTAACCAATAAATCTCCAAATCTAATCAAGGCAGCTCCTTAACATAATAAACCGGTATACGAAATTTGGAGCAAATCGAATAACTCTGCATGAAAAACCCATTTATCTAATTTAAGGGGGGGGTCTAGCCCCCTTTCCTCCCTTTATACTTAACTAATGAACCTCCAAATCTAATCAGGGAAGCTCCTTAACATAATAAACCGGTATATGGAATTTGGAGCAAATCGAATAACTCTGCATGAAAAAGTCATTTATCTAAATTAAGGGGAGTCTAGCCCCCCTTTCCTCCCTTTATACTTAACTAATGAACCTCCAAATCTAATGAGGGTAGCTCCTTAACATAATAAATCGGTATACCAAATTTGGAGCAAATCGAATAATTTTGCACTAAAAACCCATTTACCTAAATTAAGAGGGGGGGTCTAGCCCCCCCTTTCCTCCCTTTATACTTAACTAATGAGCCTCCAAATCTAATCAAGCCATCTCCTTAACATAATAAACCAGTATACCAAATTTGGGCTAATCGAATAATTCTACATGAAAAACGCATTTATCTAAATTAAGGGGAGAGGCAATTGACCCCTTATCCCCCTTTATACATAATAATGATCTTTCAAATGTAATCAGGGAAGCTGCTTAACATAATTAACCGGTATACCAAATTTATAGCAAATCGCATATTTCTGCATGAAAAACCCATTTATCTAAATTACGGGGGGGATAGCCCCCCTTTCCTCCCTTTATATGTAACTAATGAACCTCCAAATCTAATCAAGGGAGCTCCTTAACTTAATAAACCGGTATACCAAATTTGGAGCAAATCGAATAATTCATCATGAAAAACCGATTTATCTAAATTAAGGGGGGTAGCCCCCTTTCCCCCCTTTATATTTAAATAATGATCTTCAAAATCTAATCAGGGAAGCTGCTTAACACAGTAAAACGATATACCAAATTTGGATCAAATCGAATATTTCTGCATGAAAAACCCATTTATATAAATTAGGGGGGGGGGGGACTAGCCCCCCTTTTCCCCCTTTTTCCTTAACCAATGAACCCCCAAAAATAATCAGGAAAGCACCTTATCAGAATGAACCTAGAAAAAAAATTTGAAGCAGATCGGATATTTCTATCAAGAGTTATCGTGTTACGTACATACATACGTACGTACGTACACACGTACATACAGAATCGGCGGGCACATAAGCTCTCAGGCTTTGATAGCCTGTGAGCTAAAATATCACCCTGATCGGATAATAAGTGGCCATTTTTCAATTAGCCTAACGCTTTCTAGGCTCTTTGCAATAAGCCTGAAAAATATCAGGCTAATTGGAAAAAGGGAGATGGATTCTCGAATTAGCCCGGCTCTTTGCAAAGAGCCTAGGCTGTTTGCAAATAGCCGGATTTCTCAGTTGGCCTACGACATATACAACAAGTTTTTTTAGCAGTAGGATGCTGCAATCGGTTTCTCAACTTAGAATGAATGAATGCAAAAGATGAAAAAAATTCTTCCAAGTCCTATAGAATTTAAGGAGTTAGAAGTATTTTGACATACCCATAGACATTTTTACAGCATTAGTTTTTGTTTTTTTTTAATCAGCATTGAGATACGGATGCTAGATGCTAGTATAAATAATTACAAATTTGTTTATTTACTGTGTTGCACAGTTTAAAGTAATGCATTTTTATATGAAAATAATGCATTTTTGTATGAAAAATAAAGAATTGTAGGTATTTTTTTTTTCGGACTTTTTACATAAATGGCATAATTAATGGAAAAAAAAATTCCCTCTACCTCTAAAGTTGTAAAATCAATCACCTGTAAATGTCATCTGAACCTGAAGTTTGTTATTGAAAAATAATTTATTTTTCAAAAAATAATATTTTTAATATTAATTAAATTTCCCACTTTAGATTCCATATAATTGTACTTTGAGTTTAATTGTTTTACAAAGTTAATATACTTTAATTTAGAGCCTCTGTTTTGGTTTCTGTTGGTTTTTTCCATTTCTTCCAGTTTTTTTCCATGTCTTCTAGTTTCTTCCGGTTTTTTCCAGTTTCTTCCACTGTCCTGGAAGAAACCCAACCCTGTTGCGAACAGTTTCTTCTGCTTTACGTTCTATTACGCTGAAATCATTTGACTTTTCTAATTAATTTGACAGTTTAAAATGAACAATAATAAACAGTGGCATCAAAACTATTAGAATAAATCCGTAGAGTGACATCCACTCTCCAAAATGGTATATTTCTAGAACCGATTTAAATAAAACATTATTCCATAATAAACATCCAAATTACAAAAGCTGTACTTGTTTTTTTGCAGCAAACTAGTAATAAAACATTCAGCTAAAGGTGAATATGATTAAGATTTTCGAATAAATTATTTCAACATTAACAGAAGGTTTTTAGAGATTCTGAACCTAAATTGAAATTTAATGATTTTCCTGTATACGATAAAGAGGTTAAAAATCAATATCAAATATTATTTATCTTTTTCCGCTCGTGAGAAATTGTGATTCAAAGATTTTATTTTATTTGTATTCTGTTCAGAGAAAAAAAAATGTAGGAAGCTTTGAACGACAACAAACAAACGTCTTTGGTCAATTGTTAATAAAATATAGATAAAATCATCAGTTCCGCCAAGAAAAATATTAAGATACGTTGCATTAATATCACAAGGATAATATAATAATAGCATCTATTATATTAAAATATAACTGTCTGATTGTATTTCCCAGATACTCCCCCTAGAATATAAAATGCAGTGCCATGAAATGAATCTAGGATATCATATAAGCTCCCAGAATTTAAAAATTAACTTAGTGTCTGAATTTTTTTTATCCGTATCTTTTAGCATAGTTTTTCTAACGATGGAAACTAAATTATTCCATTTTTTATGAAACAAGGGCAAATAATGAGATATCGTCTGCTATCCGAAATGATGAACAAATGTCTTTATTTTTGTTTTATTTGAACTGATAGATTTAAGGATTTTTAGTTTACTCTCTCTAAAAAAAAAAGAGGGGGGGGGGGGTGGGTTATGTAAAGACTATCCATGGGACTTACTTCTTTCTACATTTACTAAAATTATTATTAAAAAGCTGAACGATTTAATATTATTGATCCATATAATATCATATTTTTCAAATTTGTTTAAAATGTAAATGAATGAACTTTGATAGAATTTGTTGTTTTATAGGGCATACGCTCAGACTTAAAAGTTTGTAACCTAACTATACCAACCCACCCCACACTACACAACTTCACGATGCCCACCTGGACAAATTTGCTGAGACGAGTTAGACAAATAAAAAACATTAGTCTTTGCGTAATTCTCAGTTCATTTTCCTTCTAAACACGATTTCTTGCTTATAATGAGAAATTTAATAAAATTGATTGTTATAATATCTTTTAAATATAGAATTAATTTCGGTTTCTTTTGGTTTCTCTAAAAAATCGGAACATCTCATACAATGCAAATGAAACACACCTAGTTGCTAACTTGTTACTATATTAAAAATGTTGTGACACATTAATTTCAACAGATATGACTTATTTTTAATGTACACTAAAATCTCGGCTAGCAAAGATGTTTTGCGTTAACTGAAATCTTCATCGCGACTTCCCGCTTATTTAAAATGCTTAGCGGATGCGTTTTGTTAGAACGCAGATCCAATAAAACATTCATTAGTCGAATTCATTCGCTAGAAAAGCAGCAAAAACGAAATCTTCGTTAATTATTTTTTAAACACAGTCATACGATTGGAAAATAATTCAAATGAGTTGGGTTTTTCTCATCTGAGCAAAAATATGTCCAGGCTGGGCCTCGAACCCTCAATCCTTGACTCTAATCGCCAATGCTCTTTCATTTGAGCTATCTGGACGACAACCCAGCCAACATAATATTCGCTCAGAACAACCATTTGGTCATGGCATCTGGGTTGCTATTTGAAATAGCACAACAAAATAAACTATAGGTAAAGAAACTCCAACAAACTATATCAGTTCATAAAAAATGTGTAGAGAAGCCAAGCATTAGAAAAAACGTCGCTTTTTCTATCTCGGTGATGATAATTTAGCATATTCATGTATCCGTATAAGCTAAAACGAGCCTCCTCTACACAGATCATCTTGTAATACATGTAAATTGTTTGTAAAAATTCCGACATCTCATTAGCAAAGTTTTAAATCTCTTTTTAATGGGTGGAACTGATAATGGTGGACGACTGCAAATTGAATAAGAAAATTAATCCAACATATCATTCATAATATTCTGATAGGAGAAGTATGGTTTGCTGTTTAGTGAGCTTACTATTTGTTTACTAACGTTGATCAACAAATAATGCTTCTCTAGACAATAAAATTGACACATCGTTAACCAACAAACGATTTATCCTGCATGTATCAAATGATTGATCATAATTGAAGAAATATATTTTGGACACTTCTTTTTTTATTCTTGTTCTCTCACTATATTGTAACTTGTCTGAACGATATAACTGCTGTAGTAATTTTTACTTGAATGTAACAATGAAAGTAACGTATTCATCAGAGTTTATGAATATGTGTTTCATGTTACGTCGTGCATTCGATACTCCGATTGGATCAATGCAACTTCCTTACACTTATACGAATCCATGTGTTTGTTGTATAGGACGGTAACCAAATTTGAATATGAAATTTGATAAGTTTTATTATAGGATATAGGATGATATGATATTTAGTCGATATCGAAATGTCCGACGAAAATTATCTTTTTCTTGAAAAATTGTCAAGCATGTCAAGAGAAATTTCGAACAAAATGTCTCGTATTGTTTAGTGATTTAGTACTGACATAAACTAGGGCCAGCTGGGCCAGTTGGCTCGTGAGCACGTTGCTACTTTTCTCTGTAACTCGTATAGTTCACACTGAACAAATGTGCTCCTTTTCAAAATATTAATCAAGCTTTTACAAGTGTGTGCTATTAAAACTCTTTCAGGGGCAAAGTACTTCTATTCGTAAAAAGCTAAAATGATTGAATGACACCAGAATTTACAAACATTTCAAAAAAATATATAAGCAAAATCTTTTCTTCATGTACTTTATAAAAGGAAAACTTTCATTCCAAAATTCTGGTGCCAGTGTGGTATTTAAAGATTAAAATTAAGTGGTTCAAAAATGAACCATCGCCCTTCAAAGGGTTAATATTCTAGATATTCGCGCTTTTCTTTACTATAGCTACGAACCTTCAGGGATTTTTTTCATGTACAAAAACATATGTGAAACCAGAAAATTAGTTAATAATTGGTTTTGTTCCTATGTGGTACTTCTTTAATTTAATTTATGAATTAAAATTTGTGTTTAAAGTATGTTCAATTGGTTAAAAAAGAAAAAAAAAAAGAAAAAGAAAAGGCCGTAATTTTGTCAAACATACTTTACCTTGACTCTCCACTCTTGACTTTCTCAACGTACCATAGCGGTTCATATTTATCTAATTTATAGAAATTCCAATTTATAGATAAATTGTATCAAAAACTGAAAAAGAATTACAAAATCGAAACTACCTAACAGAAGCAGCTCAAACGGTTTAACGCATACAATCAGTCTTTAGAGTTAAAAAACGAAAATTTAGATCTTGAAAATTCGTAACATTAAAAGAGTTATTATCTTCTTTATGACTTACATCACGCAACGCCACTGTAACAAAAATTTTAATAAATAATGGCAGTTAAATTAACATAATCAATCGTATAAATATGCATTTTATGCGAGCATTTTGGTTAGATGTAGTGCACAAACAGTTCTGTGATCTTTTAACCTTTAATTTCAGAATAAACCTTTAAGTGGCATTAAAATTCAAATGAACAGGGAGACTTTTAATATTGTGCATGCATTATACAAATAACGCTCTAGTAAAAAGTACTCTTTAAATGAAAAGTGAATTTAATTTTTATACTTCAAGTATTACACTATATTTTTTGTCATTCATCTTTTTTTCCTAGCAATAGAGTAGCTATTTTTTGACAAATTAATCTATAGTATCTATTGTTTAAAACATGTTATTTGTTATCGGGGGAAATAGGACATTCATTGTAGAAGATTTTTCGCTTTAAATGGCTAAAATAATAAAGTGTTAGTTAAATGAAGATTGTGGAATAGTTCTCAAATCGCTTAGAGTTGATGGTATGACTTTCATTTGTAAGAGAAAGTGTTATTTTATGTATTGTATGCATTGTAACGTTGTAAGTTTTATGCATTATAAGTACTAACATGTTGTACGTATTGTAAGTTTTTGTTGTAAGTATGTATATTTGTCGTAAGAGGGATGTATTTATACTGCAAAAAAAGACAAATGTTTCTTAATCTGGGAAAACAGGACTTTTCTAGATTCAAAGAAGCATTTATAAAAACATACTTTTTTTTTCTACCAATGATTTCCGGATAGCTTTTATAATATTTTAGACAGTGTGTGATTGACGCCGATGGGATACGGACCACGGATCTCATGATCAGGAGGCGAGAACGTTAACGTCGAGCAAAAGGCCAAGACAGTTACTCTAAGCTAGTAACTCGCTTTACACTGATCATGTGAGATGAGATCCCTACAGTATATTAATCAGGTTTCTCATGCTTAAATATAGGTTTTTCCGATGCTATCCACTCTCAAGTAAAGGTTTTCATGTTCAAAAAACATGTTTTACAGAAAAAACATCATAAATTAACAACATTAACATTAACATTAAAATCAACATTATTTTGCTGATCTTGCATGTATAAATTCAATTGTGCAGCTGAAAATGTTTAAGTGAGAACGGATAGCATCCTAAAAACCGATATTAAAAACTGATTAATAAACTATAAAAAGTACTTGGAAACGTCTCTGAAAATCAGTTGCAGCGATTTTTTTTTCACACTTTTCAACAAAGTTGAAAAGTGTTTATGAATTCGATTTGTCTGTCTGTCCACGCTCTAGCTCGCGTAAATATACTCGGATTTTCATGCAAATGATATGTGTTAATGATGTTTACCGTGGCATGTTCAGTATTAAGTATGAATGCATCATTTACAGGGGAATTCCCTTACATTATGGTGAATGGGGGAAAATCGTTTGCAGAGTATTTTAATGATATTACGTTATTTCAAATGTATTGAAATTGATCTTAATCACTGAATTTCACTACAAGACGATTTCTATAGAATAGAGCATTCATAGCCTTTGTCCTTCATTTACAGGGATACACAAAAGAAATCGGTTACAGTGCTTTGTCTTTGAGCAATAATTGCTGGAAGTGCATTTTCAATTTCACTAAGCGCTTTTAAATTGAACTCACTTTTTGCAGGCACTCGTTGTTTATAAATTCTATAACTCGCGTACAGGGCTGCACAAAAGACTTCACGCACCATTCTTCTTATTAGCGGAATATTCAATTGAGGTATGTATTTCCTAATTGAACTAAATTTTTGCATACATATAGTTAGTAGATACAAATCTATATATCATAACATGGGGTTGCTCAAAGAATTCGGATAATTTTCTGATTGTAGATGGGTATTTCTGAAATTGGGATTTGAAATGTGTTATGCTTTTCCAAATGGTTCAATTAGATATTCTATTTCAAGTTATTAAACGGTGAAGTTTTGTTATGCATTATTCTGAATGCGTTGGAAAGTGTTTCATAATCTATGTTTGAAGCATATTTTTTTCTTTCTTTTTTGTATTTAAAGGCTTCTCTTTAAACATCGAAAATATACTGGTTTTTGAGGTTTCTAAAGATAAAGAATGTTTTACGAAGTCGTGGGTTACTCGGAAGACATTGCATATTTTCGTACGTACTTATATTATATTTTTGTAGATTAAAAAATGTTTGTCTTTTCTTTTTTACAATGAAGATCTATATAAGATATGTGGATGTATATAAGACGTATAGGTGGATATAAGATGTATAGATGTAAGAATATATTTAAATATGCATGTAACGAATTAAGTATGGAATATTAAGCATAGCGATTAAAAATACAGTGAAACCTCCCTGTGCGACCACCTCCATTAAGCGACCACCTCCATGAACGACCATTTTTTCATGGAACGAAATTTATTCCCATACGCTCAATACTAATTTTACCTCCATTCATAGACCATCTTAGTTGGCTCCCTCCATGAGCGACCCATTTTTTTGAAGAAAATTAAACAAATTCCGTCTTTTCCTGGTCGCTTGAAGAATATTTTATTACAAAAATCATTCCGAAAAGCGCATTATTCATCAAACTTCTAAACTAAGTTTAGAATTTTTTTTATTCCGGTAACTTTTATGTGCTTAAACCCCTTTGTGCCTTTCTAGCCAATAAATTTAACTCTGAATACAAATTAATAATGACGGTCAATAAACACCTCTGCCCTATTCTGTCAGGAAATAGATAAATTAATGAAATCGTCATTATTTGTTCCCGTCCAAAACAAATTGCTTTTATTTACTGAACATCGAAAGGACTTGGAAATAAAAGTTATAAAAGATAAAACCTTAAAATCAAAGCAAACGTCAATGTATTCATTTTTTTAAGTCTGCAGTGATTAACTTATGTAATTAACTTTTGTTTGATACTTAAATTTTCATATTTTTTTCCTAATGTGAAAAATAATTTTTTTAACATTGTTACCTTTTTCCAACAATTAGAATCTAGATTTAAACATGACCTCCATTAAGAGACCACTTCTCGGAGCGACCAATTTTTATTGGAACGTAATGTGGTCGCTTTAGGGAGGTTTTACTGTATATATATTAAAGTAAATAGACAATTTAGAAATTAAAAAATGGTTATTGATGGTAGCCACTGTGGCGTATAACATATGGAATGAAAGTGACGGATGAATCCCAAGTTTTTGAACTTATGAATTAAAACTTATCTATATAAATATCGATGTCTTTGTCACTTGGTATCGGTGTTTCTTTAGTTGTTCAAAAGGATACAAAGTTGGCACTTCAAATAGTAAATCATAAACCCATAGCGGTTGGAGTCGATGGGTTGTTTTTGTGCTTGTTCTTATGATTTCAATGCATTTTATAAAACATTTCTATGTAACATTGTATTCAGTTGTTAATCTTTTTACTTTCTTCTATCTTTAAAAGAAAAGTATTAGATTAGTGAAAATTTTCGACTTTCGGATTTCGACAAATTTATACGTTTATGAAGGCTTTGAATACGATGTTTTTAGAAGGTTCTGAACACGATTTCATTGTTTTTTCAAAATGTCTGTCCATAAGTCTGTGTGTGTGTCTGTCCATATGTGACACAAATTTTGTAACCACTCAATCTCAGGAATTAATACAAGAAATTTAATCAAACTTCATATTCTGTTCGACCTTGACATAAATAGACGCTGATTAAATTTTGGTGTAAATCTTCCAACAGGTGGTGCTGCTATGTTTTATTTTCTACGATTTCCGCGATATCTGTATATCAAGATCTAAACCACGGAATTTCAACAAACTTCATATTCTGTTAGGCCTTGACATAAATAGATCCTTATGAGGTTATTTGCTTGTAAGCCGCCCAACAGATGTCACTGCTATGCTCTTTTTTTCCCGATTTCCGCGATTGCCATCAATCTCTCAAAAACAAATAAAACGTCATTTGTTTGATTTATACAGCAGACAGTTTTTTATAGCACCAACATACACACAACATACTAGATTAAAACTGTTCTCAAATTAAAATAAACTTTTTTCTGATACAATCACAAATATTATTTTCATCTGCACATGCATTATATATTTTTGTTTCTCTCAATTATTCCCATTTAGCTTTTACAGAAACAAATGGTTCATTTTATTTTATTTTTTCATATAGAGGGAAATACTATCTAAATTAATATTTAAAACCGACTTTCTGGACATGAAAATTACATAAAGATCATTCCATGAAAAACAGACAAAATGTCCCGTACGTAACACTTACCTAAATACCTATACCTATCAACTTATAAGTTGTTAAAATATAAACTATACATTAAAAAAAAAAACCTTTCAGGTTTTCATATTAGAATAGTTGTTTTAATTTGAGGATACGATAGCATTGTTAAAACAGCAGTAATATGTAGAAAAGCTGTCCCACACGTGATACGCAATGACTCTTTAATAGGTTTGAAAATCTCCACAGTGTAAACCCAGATCAGGGTTGGCGAACCTTTATGTTGTCGCGTGCCAAATTCGATCAAAAATTATTTTACGTGACTATGACGTGCCAACTAAAAAACAAATTTAGTAAACGGAAAAATAATGTATTAAAGTTACTTAAAATTTTCTATTAAGATTTAAAAAATATGAGGAACATGCATATAGATATTACACTATAATAATTATGGAAACAAATTTTAGAAATTAATAAAAACAAATTAATGCGATGTAATGATGTTGTTGCATCTTAATATGTATCAGGTTAATTTTAATGCAAAATGAACCGAATTTATCTGACAAGTGCTTTCAGTTTGAGTTTTGTTATTATTCATTTGTGAAAACAGTGACTAGAAAGCATAGATAGGCAGAAAAACTGTTAAAATAGCAAACAGCAGTTTTTTTGAATAGCCCGAACTTTACTTTCGAAATTTAGTAATGTCTAATAATCAATTCTTGTCGATAGTTTTCAAATATCGTCTTGGTTTGAAAAAATTTTGAGACCATAATCAATTAGATTGGAATTTAATATCCCGCAATTAAGAATTTTCAATTTCCATTTAATCAAATTTTAGAAAAGAAAAGTCGCGTTATTGTGTAATCTCACTTTATTTTGATTTAGAGCCACAATAAATGCCGTGCCAGAATTATTCTTTAGAGTGCCAAAAGTGGCACGCGTGCCATAAGATTCGCCGTCCCTGCCCTAGATCTAAGTAAGCTGTCCGTTTTTAATAGATTTAAAAATCTCCACATTTTAAATCCTAGACCAAAGTAAGCTGTCCTAATAGGTTTAAAAATCCCCAAGTTTAAATCCTAGACCTAAGTAATCTGCTCGTTTCAGGTCCATTCCAAGGAAAAAGGAAAAAATTGTTCTGCGCGTAACACTGACATAAACATATCTATTAATTTATAAGTTGTTAAAATATAAACTATACATTAAAAATAACGAAAAATCCTAGATTTTTATATTAGCATAGTTGTTTTAAGGAGTCTCAGGACTCTTAAAGCTTTTAAATTTTCGAAATTTTAATTTTTTTTTTTAGATGTTATACTCCAATCTTTTCTGACCATTTTGACATAATTGTTTCCTTGAAATTCCCATTAGAACAGAATTTATGACTTTTGGAATTATCCCCGCTCAATAGCTCTGAAGCGGCGTTTCTGAAACTTTGAAGTCATTTTCTCCAAATGACGTTTTTGAGCATAACGCGCACGATATCTCAAAAACTTTTGAATATTTTTTCATGCAATTTTTAAAACATATGTGTCATGTTAGTCTGTATAAAGTGAACCTAAAATTTCCTTCTTATTGTTCAAAAAAAATTTTTTTAGTTGATTATACTGTTGAAATTTTCTAAATTTTGCATTAGCTAAATGCAACTTTGCATTAAAAATATAAAAATGCTTTAAATACAAATTTATTTAGACTCAGGGTAATTATTACAATGTGAAGTAGGCACCAAAATTTCCATTCTAGTTGCAAAATTTATTTTGTAATCATCCGCGTAATATGTTATGCCAATTTTCTGCTCGTCAAATGTCTGAATGTTTGGAGCCCCCTGTAAATGTTAATACTGCATCTTGCAATTTTTTTAAAACATAAAATGAAAGAAAAATACTTATATCTCTCATCCCAATAAAAATTTTGTCTTAAAATCCAATACATTTTAAGATATTAAATTTTGAAAATGGTGTTTTTTTTTTAATTTTTCCAATTTTAAGAGTCCTGGGACCCCTTAATTTGAGGATATAATAACATTGTTAAAACAGCATAAATATTCAGAAAAGCTGCGCCACACGTGACATGGAATGGTCCAAAAAAGGGGACTTCAGTTAGCATTTAAACACGTGTCAAATTTATAGCGAAAGAAACTTCTCGGTTACCTGGCACTTGAATGCAAACATCTAAAAAAGCAAAGTATGTTTGGGATAAAAATAATTTTGTAGTTGTGAAAAAAAAAATAAAAATCCTCGCATAGTTGAGTGGAGAGAATGAATCGTTTGAGAACATTTTCAAGATTTCTCAACAAAAATACATCCTTTTATAAAAAGCACTCCTCTGATATGTTTCTTTTATTTTGTATGAATATGCGTGCGGGTTTTTTTTCTATGATTAGTTACATTACAAGGCTAATTGACCTTTTATAAATGAGAAGTATAAAAATGCAATGATTTATTTTTCATGTTGAAAGTAATTTCAATAAACCATAAAAGTCAGCTATATTAGTATGGTTTTTAGGAACCTATGTAAATGTAACAAGTTGGAAAACTTCCGGCAACTTCAAGCTACACGATTTGGAACATTTCCAGTAGCTAATGTTCTGTGTTGCCAATGCATGAAAAAGTAATTGCAGTAATTATAAGATTACAATATGACTTTTTCGAAAAAAAGGGGAAGAGAAAAGAAAATTAATCGTATTTTCAGTCAAACTGGAAGTATTAAAATTATTCAAAAGGTGGATTTATGAGCACCATAACTAATACAGTTTTATTTCGTTTTTTATATTTTCAGGATTATTTTTATGCTTTCCGTATTGATTTACCTCTTTAGGGACGTTTTTTTATGATGAGAAAAAAAGAATTATTATTATTATTATTATTATTATTATTATTATTTATTTTTATTTTTATTTATTTATTTATTTATTTATTTACGATTTATTTATTTTGTATTAATAGGAATTCGAAAAGAAAGAAAAAAAATAAAATAAAAATTCACAAAAACACATAACGTCCACATTTGTGGCCGCTGAGCGTTAATGGTAATTTATGAGTGAAATGATTCCTTATAAAATAAAAATAAAAAAACTGACATTAAATTTCATTGCTACAAATTACAATGGTCGGTACCAAAATCCTCTCAGTAAAAATAATAATTGATTCTTATAGATTTCACTCTGCTAAATAAAAATATGGTAACGAAATTACTGTATCACGTACCATTCTTTGGGTAGGAGGGTTTGCTTTTAAAATTGAGGTATTTTATATCTTGCTAAAACATAAGTGCAAATTTTGTAAAACATAAGATGTAGATAATAATATGTATATTACCTGTAAATGAATGTATAAATATGATTATCCGAGTTACAGCGGCATAAGAAATGAAAATATACTGGTGGATAGCAAATAGTAAATTGGGACACGAAGGGAAGGAGGGGGGGGGGGGCATAAAAAGAAAAATGAACGATACACGTATTCACAAACTAGATTTTCATGCTACATTTTATCAATTTAATATCTAATACAGTGAAAGCCCTTTTTTCATGATTTAAATTTTATCTGGCATTGCAAATCGATATAATAATCCTTCACTATTTGTTATTATTATAAAACTGTTTCTCGGGAAAATGGTACGTGCTGGAGCAATTTGGATAACATATTTAGAATTAGGAATATTGGATCACTTTGCATATTTAGTTTGCAGGGAGGAAAAATTTTAAGTTTTTTGCGGACCAGTGTTACTAAAACTTAATATATTTAATATATCTGATATTATTTTTTATCCATTATTAACGATTTATTCAAATAATCCAAAAACACTGACTATATAAAATTACTTCACGCTTTTTTTATATCTCTAATTGTACATCGGTGCAGCCAAACCATAGAATTTTTACTTCTTTTGTTGAGGTATTCTGTAGTGAATAAGCTATTATCAAATTTTTATTATTTTTAATATAAACAGTAATTATAATTATAAAAAACTAAGCGTCCATATATGTGGCCAAAGGCGTGAAGTGGTTAAGCGAAAGAAGAAAAATACAAAATTTAACAAAAGAATAAGTGATTTTATTTCAGCGTTATTTCATTTATAGTATCAAAAGACAATAAATATGAAATTGAAGCTTTATGAAAAGTAAATATGGAAAATAGAACAATTTACAAACACACATTACAATTTTAAATTTACATTTTATCTTAATTTTATCTATATAATGTTCTTCTTTTTGGTTCTATCCCAGAGAAAATTTCAACACATTTTTATTTTTAAAAGTTTTACGATTTCTCAATATAAAAAGTCAACAGTCAACATAAGAATTACCCTTTACAGCTTTTAAAAGTTTTCTTTAAACAGAAGCAATTTCGCAGAAGTTGTAAAGTAAGGTAATTTTTAAGATACAGAGAAAACTTTCTTTACTTAAGATTCCAAGATAAGGAAAATATTCTCGAAACTTTTTGTGGCATCTGTGGAAGAATTGTAGAAAGAAGTTATTTTTGAATAGATTTGTGCGGTAGAATAATGCTTCTTATAACATTTTTTTTTTTCCGGATGTATTTGAATGTTAGAACAGTTTGCTTCTCTTTTGCTCCATTTTTGCAAAAATCGATTCAGGTTTTTAAAAATTTGTCGGGATTTTGATGTTATTTTTTATTTAGTTTCACGTATCTGTTATAAATATAAATAACGGAACACTGTAAAAAAAAAAAAAAAAAAAAAAAAAAAAAAAAGGACTAAAAAACGGAAATACTACTGGCAATCTAGACGCCAGTACAATTTGTGGTTTTTTTACTGGAATTTTTACCCATAAATTACAGAAAAATTTCCGTTTTTAATCAGAAAAACGGAACATTTTCTGTAATTTATGGGTAAAAATTTCCGTAAAAAAACGGAAATAGTACTGGCGTCTAGATTGCCAGTAGTATTTCCGTTTTTTAGTCCGTTTTTTTTTTTTACAGTGAATTTTAAACTTTTTCAATAATTGATGTGCTTTTTAGGTGCGTTCGTAATTATATAACTACATAGCACCTATAGTCGACGTCTGTTCCGTCCGTCTGTCTCTCCGCATATAACAGTACAAAAAACACCCAACCGAATGGTTTGAAATTTAATATACATAATCGTTTGAGAATTTGGCTGAGTCATTTCAAATTTTATGAAAATCGAATCAAAACTTAAAAAGATATTAATAAAAGTTTTCTCCATTCTATTAAATCCTATCATACGTAATAAGTTAAATGATATCCTATGATAAGTAATGATTCTAGATTGCCATACCGATTACGTCTTATTTAAGATGGAGTCTTATTATTTCCGTATTACTGAATTTAATATATAGAATCGTAATAAATTTTGTATACATGCACTTTGCATAAGAGTGCAACAGCTATTGCACCAAAATCTGAATCTTTATAAAACTAGTTATAATACGAACGCACCTCAATTGCCACGTTTGACGTACAAACGATTTCCGACTTGTATTTCATTATTGGATGTGAATTTGTCGCTTAATTAGTAGCATTCGTTCTTCGAATCTCAAATAAGAGAAATTACGGGTGACAACTAATATAGAATATATTATGCCACTAATATTTACATAGCATTTTTTGAACATTTATTAAAAATCAAAATAATAATGATTTAAAAAAAATAATAATATTTCAAGAAGATTTTTCTTTTCGAAGCATTTAAATTGATAATGACTTCTGTATTCTGACTTTTTATGTTTTTTTACAACTACTTTATATATTTAAGACTAGAAGAATGCTTTCGTATTTTCTAAAACTTGGTTATTATCTAATCGCTTTCATCTGAGTGTATTTGTTCGTAAATAAAGAAGAATTGTATCTGAGTTGTATATGAAAAACGTTTGGATGTAGGGGAGAGTAGCCATATTTGGACCACCGATTTAAATGGACCGCTGGAATTCTGCCGCGAAGAGACGAACATGAAGAGACGCCATCTACCGCTGAAATCATGCTCATCAGAATGGTGTCATTTATGATTAGAAGAAACACCCGCCTTCCACCTACTGCTTTCAGACAATTTTTAAAAACCTAAAATTTGCTGTTTCGGTCTAATTTTTTCCTACTAAACGTAAGAGAATACTTTAAAACTAAGGTAAGTTGTTATGTATACGTATACATATCTAAATGCATGCGTTTATTGTGCATATTTCTCACGTGGATTTGTTTGCTTTCGTTTTTTTTTTCTTAGTCTTGAGTTTATCTGCTTTTAAAAATGGCGCAGTTGCTTTAAATGGACCAATTTGAGTTGCTTAAATTGGACCAGATATACGATAATAAATTTGAAAAGTAAAGTAATGAATTTTTGAAATCTCACTGGACAAAATCAGCCAAGTCAAACTACAGAAGGAGCCAAAAAATAGCTGAGTTAACATCTTCGCCATATAAAGTAAACCTTGAAATAGAAAAAAAAAACGACAAAAATGAAGCTCTGAAAGTACAAAGCAATTGGAACATCAAGTTTTAAAAAAAAGACAGAATTCAATTGAAAAGAAAATGGTGGAAGGGAAGAACTATAGACATAATGTAAAGAAAACATCTGTTGCAAGAAAAGTCTAATGATTCAGAATCCAAAAGGAAAAATCAAGACAGTGATGATTGGTTTTGCCTAATTTGTAAAAAAAAAAAAAAATAAAATAGCAGAAATGATTCAGTGTTGAGATTGCCAAAAATATAGTTCCATGTTTTATGCACTGGAATTAAAAATGAATAAAAGAAATTCCTGTGTAAGCCTTGCATCACTTGTTATAGGATATTCAAGTAACTTAATAATTCGTAATAATTTATAATTTCAAAATTTCTAATCTTAATTATTTATAATTTTGATTTATATTTTGAATGCATTTTGATTTAAAACAATTACTCTTACTTTCAGACATTTGAATTCATTATATTTCATTGCTGTTGTTTTGTTTGATTGTTTCATTAATAGAAAAATTTGCTTTTAATAAAATTATTCCCACTCATTACAACAGCGTAATGGCCTAAGTATGGTCCAATTTAAGAGACTGGGGGTCTAACTTAAGCGACCAGTCGCTGAGTTTGGACCATATTTGACAAAATTTTCAAATTAAAATAAAATTTTGCTAAAGAAATTGTTCTAAAGATTTATTTAGTTAGTAGATAAATAGATTGACCATATGTAGTGATATTTTGCAGATGCTCCAAAAATGAAGTAGTTACAACTGAAAATAAGCGAAGTGGTCCAAATTCGGCTGCTCTCCCCTATGCTAATAACGCGTCTAATGTGTCCAAGAACAAATAAAATGAAGGATTCTATCAGTATCAATTGTTTTTTTCCCTGTGCACACATTTTTCTTCATGAATGCCAAAGATCACACTACAATTTAATCTTCGCTACACTGCACATTCTAAAATATACAGTGGTGTCCGTACTGTGTGTATGAATGAAATTGGAATTATCTCAATGTTTTGATAGTTATAAAAGTAATATAGGTACAGGTAGAAATTCATTAGTATTTCAACAAGAAGGAAAAATCTTGCATCATGGCATAGATTACGAAATATTTTCCAACATTACCGGAAAGGAAATTTAATTTTTGTGCGTACAATAAAATGAGATATCTAAATAAACATAAACAAAAAGCCCACAACGCAAGAAAATTCTATTTTCAGCAATTGCTGCCCATAGCCAATGTGTGCGAGTTTTTTCATTCAATCCTGTATATGATCTACACACTTCGTAATACACAAAAAAGGTGCAGTAGAATCTCGATTATCTGAGTTAATATGGACCAAACTCACGTCGGATAAGCAAAAAACTCGGTTAAACCGGATTTACACAAATAGTCATCAACTAAGGAGATGAAATATAAAATTTCATTTAATTTATTAATTTTTATGGTACTAGTAACATTTCTTTGATGTACATTTCGTTACTCTTAAAAAAGGGGGGAGGGAATGAAATTGTTTATTTGAAAAAGTCCTTGATAGTTTTTTGTTTGTTAAATGTCCATTTTTCTGTAGTTTTTTTGTTTTTTTTTCTTTTTACAGCATTACGCTACTGCATAGGTACTAATTCCTAAGACTAGCCGCCCTTGGCGACCAGTTTGGCCTCCCTAAAATTCATACTAAGCATTGTATCATGTTACTTTTATTCCTAATTTAATTTACTTACTCAATCTTTCGCCAAATCGGAAGAACAGATACAGAAATCATAACTCGGTATTTTTATGTTAGCTGGGCGCAGGTGATAAATCGCCAAACATTGTTCCCGTGGTATTTCATGAATTTTATTTAAAATACAATACTTTCATTCATTTTATATAACTTTAATTTAAACCTGTAATAATTTAAAATTTTAATTTCAATTATTTTTTTTTTTTTAAAGAAAAAAAAAGTAATAAATATTATCATAAATCCGTGACACTGAATTTCAATATCAAAGCCTTGTTTTAATTTTGCGCGAAAAATTGTTTAAGCCTGTCGCATGAGATGAAGTATTATAATACTGTTGACCATGATGGCGATGGAACAATATTTGGCGATTTATCACCTGCGCCCGGCTAACATTAAATTACAAAATTGGCCGGCTGGCATATAAAAGCGAAGCGGTCAACCCGGAACTATTGATGACAGTCGCATGACTTAGGCTATTATTATAGAGATTCTCAATTTCTGACCACTAAAGCTTATCAGTAAATGTTGCCTAATTCAATCGACGAAATCTAACAATTGTCAACGTTTAAACATGGCAAAAATTTGTATTAAATTTTAGAGGTAACAAAACCGTACAAATTGCCAGCTATGTGATTCTATTAAGTGTCATGAAAATTCCAGGTGTAGCCTCTTCTTTCTGCTCAAAGTATAAAATAATTTTTTTTTCAATCGAAGTTATACCTTTGAAATGTATCATTTTCTTCTGGTGGACTGATGGCTTCTTTATTACGAAACAGCCATTCTAAATGAAGTGTTAGGTGAAGATGAAAGAACAGTCGTAAAAAGTTAGAACTCTGATCTAGTCTCAGTCGGGGGTTGGGGCGGGTGGGTGGGTCAACCGCCGTGGTGAGCGGCCTCTTTCCGTCCGCGGTCCTTTAAGCTTTTCTTCTCTTATTTCTATTTCGACTCTTTTGCGGAAGCCAGGTTCATAGGTCTCCAGCCACGTCACGAGTATAAGAGACTCTAGGGGAAGCCAAATTGGGGTGGGGGGGAAATCAAAAATTAAAACCGGACAGATTTAAAAGGGAAATTACACAAATTAAAGACACCGAAAAGTAGGAAGGGGACGGTAAGGGGTCCCATTATATATTATTGTTCCATTAAGGGCTCGCTTCGCTCGCTCGCCAATATTTGCATCAACTCTAGCCAGAATGAATATTATCATAAATCATTTTAACACATGAAATTTAAAAATATTTTTAATGTATAAAAAAGTAATGGAAAACTTCGTTGCAAATGCAAATAAAAATGCATTTTTTCGCCTATAATTTGCACAGCACGGCTTAAATTCATTTAAAACTCATTGAAAAACACTTACGGAGACGCTAACGAAATGTAAGCAAAACATTTTCTGCTGCGTCTAAAAGACAATCTTGATCAGGAAGCCGATTCGTTGATTGCACACATCATCGTAAAATGAACCTATGACCATTATATAATAATGTATTGGGACGCCTATGGGTCCCAGTGTGAATTGCGTTGCACTTCACGGGGGTTGGCGAGCGTTAGCGAGATGGGGGCTAAGCCCCCTATTGAACATTTATTTCTCGTCAACTTTCAATGTATATTAAAAAACTGCTTTAATTTATTACATAAAGGAAGCCATTAAAGATGATTCTTTCATCTTACAATAAGATTTTAATGTGAATGGTATTTCTGTGCATATTAAAAAGTTCTGATATTATACTGTAAAAAATATCAATGAAAGTGTTAATAATATTAAAGTTTTTCATTTCTTTTCATATACCTTGTACTTGATATACGCATTTTATGGTGGAATATGTAAGGAGTGAAATTTAGAATAGTACACGTCGTCTTTCCTCTTCCGTGCATGAAAGTTTAACTTTTCGGTACTTGCCTGTCTTGTTATTTGTACTTCTTTTACCGATTATATTCACGCCTTCAAAGCGCCTCAAGAAATATTTTCACTTTGAAAATAATACAACAGACTCTCTCAACTCCGCAACCTTAAAATCCACAAACGCCTAAAATCCGGATATTGTTGCAGATGTAAATAGTGAAACATACAATTGAGATGTAGGGGGGGGGGGGGGGGGGGAATTCAGGATTTTTTTTTTTTTTAAGTTTTTATATTATTTAGTACACATTTTAATATGTAATTGCAGTTGATATGATTGAACTCATTCCTTCTCATAAAGGGGGATTTTGTGCCATTAAACATCATTCAACCAACCAACCAACCTTCTCATAAAGGAAGTATAAATTTACTTCCAAAAAAATTCAAGATAGCACTGATATCAAAGGCAATTGTTATCTTTTTATCAAATAGGGGAGGGTAGTACACAGTGAGACGAAAATTATTATTACTTAACAAATGGCGACGATTTTTATTCTTTTGAATTTTTTTTTTTTTTTTTTTGCTACATCTTTAAGTTACACAAATGCGCTACACATTAATGTATAAATAGTTTTTAAAAAGTTATTTATAAAAGCACAGAAGCAGCATAACGGAGTATCGAAAATTGTCTCACTGTGTACCACAAGTAGTACACAGTGAGACAATGTATATATTTTCATAAATAATACATTTTTACACTCTATCAATAATTTTCTGCAGTTTATGATTTCTAATTAATATTTCTAGATTTTCAAAATATTAAAAATATGAGGCTCGGGTGGACGATGGCAGACCTTGGGCTACCTTCATGCAAATTTTCAGCCTCTTACGTTTAGTAAATTTCCCTAGCCATCGAACGCCCACACACAGAGAGAAAGAGAGAGAGAGAAAAAAAAAATTATTTTATTAATAAATAACTTTTTTAACATAGAACCACATAGTAGGTATACAATAAGACACCCTGTGTACCACAACTGTGTGTCTCACTGTGTACTTTCGTTACTTTGTAACAAAATGGATGCCACATCTGTTACATCAATTTCATCGCTTTAAAAAGTTTATGTCGTTTTGCCGAAATAGTCTATTATTAGATATAACTAGGTTTGGTTAAGTAAATATATGTCATATTGAAGGAAATAAACTCTAAAATAGACGTTTATGTGACTTTAACCACTATAAAATAAGGAATTACTTACTATTTTATCAGACGAGTAACTGAAGTGCCGAAACTACATCCACGTGTTGCATAAGATGAGGTCGTTATGTGTGTGCCAGCTTGAAGAAAAAGTTACAACTATATGTCAAAGTGGCTGCTGTCTCTCTGTGTACCATGTCTCACTGTATACTCCCCTACCCTACATTCATGTATTAATCAAGCTTCTTTGGTTAATAAGACTGGCTGAACATGAAATAAAACTAAATTATTAAGATTTTTATGTAAATTATTAGTGTACATTTTATGAGGGCGAGTTTTAATGAATAATTGATGAAAAGATTATCTCATCATTACTGTGCATATGCATATTTAATTATGTATTATTTTTTACATGAACATTACTTTTAATATTTTAATTATTTTTTTTAGTTTTAAAATTTTTAAAATTTTTATTATTTTAATTTATTACTTTGTTTAATTATTTTAGTATTTCGCTTTATTGTAAGCATTCATTATGATTTCAAGAGCATTATTATGTCCAAATTACTGTTTAAAAAAATGTAAACAAAACAGTGACCAGAAATCCGCAAAATTCTAAAATCTGCACAACCCCTGGTCCCGAACTATGCGGATTTGAGGGAGTCTACTGTACTAGCAATAATTGTGTTTCGCATTACAAATAAATTGTTACTGAGGGAGCTGAATTGTCAAGAACTGAAAAGTAAACTGATATTTTTCGAAAAAGCCAATACAACTCGTTCAAAACTGAATATAGTGGCGTTCATTAATAATAATAATTCTCATTCCCACGACTTCAAATAGAAAAGGGATACTATTTTTTCTTATAAAAAATAATCTAAATCGTACACAGGCTATGTATGCCCCCGAGAATCAGCTATCTCAAAATGAACATGAAGAATATAAATCTGGGAGAAAAAATATCTCGCAAACAGATCGATATAGACGTTCTTAGCAGATGATCAATCAATTCATTCCCGATGTCCCACGAGGCTTCTCCCCCCCCCCCCCCCCCATCCCCCTGAAAAAAGTGTCTAAAAGAAAGGCCATGACTATTTGTTTCTGGGTCATGAAACCTGCCTTATAGACTAATGAGATCTTTTGCACT
Organism: Maratus speciosus; assembly: GCA_963932465.1. Lineage (NCBI taxonomy): Eukaryota > Metazoa > Arthropoda > Arachnida > Araneae > Salticidae > Maratus > Maratus speciosus. The sequence continues at coordinate 258,592,349 of OZ010793.1, read as the reverse complement.
TGCGCTATTGACAGTGCTTGTAAAGTCAATAAACGGCGTTAGAGAATGGCTGGAGATATCTTTCTCGAATGAAAAAGAAAGAAATACATATATTGTTTTAATTTTTAATTTTAAGGTACTGTCATTTGAGTGAGACTATTTCTCATTTGTCACGTCGTAATAATTTTTATGGATGTTTTGGAATTTCATTTTTTATAAAAACATAATAAAAGGACATAATGTTAAAAAATAAATATAGTCAATAGACTCATTTTTTATCGTTTCATGACTGTTAAAATTTAATTATTGCTTCAGAATAGCTAAAATAAGGTTTATGTGAATTTTATTATTATTATTATTATTATTATTATTATTATTATTATTATTATTAAAAATGGAACTATTTCTAAATTAATAGCCAGTACTCAAACCTTTATAAGTGTCGGGTTGACGTTGAAATACAAAGACATTTATTTAATATGATTAGTTTCACTTTTTAACACTTTCCAACATAGTGGAAAAATGGTTATGAATTCGGTTTGTCTGCTTGTCTGTCTGCCATCTGACTATGCTCTAACTCTCGTAAATATACTCGAATTGGCATGTAATTAATATAGGTTATTGAGGTTCACTATGGTATGTTTCTGTTCGAAAAGGAGTTTGTAGCCTTTTTAGTTCGTTTACAGGGACATTCAAAATAATCTCGTTGGATTATGTTCTATGCAGAAAAATCGTTTGCGTCCTGTTTTAACGATGTTATTCTATTTTAATAAAATTGCAATGCTTTTCTGAGGTACACTTAAACATTTTTTCTGTGGAATATGGAAGGTAAAGCATTTATCCTTTATTTACAGGGTGATACAGAAGAATTCGGTTACATTGCTGTCTATGAACGATAAATGATGGCAGGTCGTTTTCAGTTTGGGTATGCGTTTTTAAGTTTAGATAACTTTTTCTGTGCAACGTGGTGTGTATAAATTCTGTAGATCAAATACAGGGCTAGACTAAAATAACTCGTATGCATTGTTGTGTATGAGAGTGAATTGCTTAAGGATGTTTTTTAATTGAGTTTTGTATTTTCCAGTTGAACTGTATTTGGTATATTAAGAGATGTTTGTAGAATATAAGAGATGTTTGTAGAAAACTTATGAATATAATCTTACTTTAGGACGTAAAAATTTTAAATATAATACTTCTACAAAAGAATTAAACTCTTCGAGTAATTTAAACCTGTTATTGTAATGAGCCAAAGTATAAAAAATATATAAACACCACGCGTGGACACGATATTACCAGTGATCTTAATATTATAGAATAAAATAATAATAATAATAATAATAATAATAATAATAATAATAATAATAATAATAATAATAAAACATTATGTACTAAAGTCTGCCTTTCATACAAAAATAATATTAAAACTATATTCATGCAATTTCTTCAAGGTTTAGATTTATTTATCTATAAAATTTCAATTGATTATCACAAACCTATTGAGTTTTTTAATGAATGGAAATTTACAGTCATAAATCACTTAAAACGTGAATTATTAAAAAATATAGAATGAATTAAAAATGAAGATACAAAAAACATTACGTACACTGATGTCTAAAAATTAAGGGCAGAGACTGGACGCTTTCGATTTTACAAGATTTGTCGAATATCTACTGAAATCCTTGACGAATTGTTCTTGAACTTCGAGGATGTAAAGAACATGTTTGAATTCATATTTTTTCAGTGATGATTTATTCGCGAGGACAATTAGGGGATAATAATAAATTTATTAATAAAATAACATTTGCGATCTCCCAAGTAACAGAAAATGTTCAAAATGGTTTGTCACTGTAGCAAATGACTATGTGAGTCCTGTTCAACATTTGTGTGCATTTCTGTAAGCATAGCACGCGCATTCGTGAAGATGTTAACGTTTTTGTGAAAAAAATCAAATGTTTTTTATTTATAGCATATAAAATATTCGACCAAATTTAACACTACTTTCTGTAAACTTTACAAAGAACAGTAGAAACAGTATACTTCAATCGAAACATGAATGTCTTGAATATTTGATAAGATGTTGTATGAAATAATTTTTAACTGTGCATGCGGGAAATATTTCAAAATTTTCATTTCATAATATGTTAGTCTGCTATTTAGGACAACTTACATAAAAAGTCTAGTCAAATATCATGAAAATTCTGAAAGATACCGGCGATAGAGAGTTGATTAACAAATTGTGGTAAATACCTTATCATTCAGCTAACTTAGAAGACAACTCACTATATCGCCACTATTTTTCTGAATTTTCGCGATATTTGGCTGGGTGTTTTCTATAAGTTGCCCTAAATAACTGGCTACCAAATTATGAAATAAAAGTTTTGGAATTTTTCACGCATGCGCTGTTAAATATTATTTCATACAAATGCCCATATCTCATCAAATATCCAACATATTCATGTTTTAATTGCAGTATACTGTTTATACTGTGCTTTGTCAAGTTTTCGTAAAGCATTGTTAAATTTGGTTGAAAACTCAGTATGCTATAAACAAAACACTTTTGAATTTTTTCGCAGAAATCTTAACATTTTCACGAATATGCGAGCTAAGCTTACACAAATACACACAAACGTTGAACAGAACCCGCATAGTCATTTGTTAAAGTCGCAGGCCATTTTGCGCATTTTCTTTTACGTAGATGATCGTAAACATTTTTTTTATTATTAAATTTATTGTGTGTGTGTTGGCCCCTAATTGTTCTCTCAACTAAATCTTCACTAAAAATATAGTCAAACATGTTCTTTAGATCCTCGAAGTTAAAAGAAAATTCGTCTAGAATTTCAGTAGATATTCGACAAATCGGGTAAAATCGAAAGCGTCCAGTCACTGCCTCTTACTTTTTGAACATCAGCGTATATAAATCTCCAAACAATTATGCCATTATTTGTAAATAATAGCATAAACAATTACACCCCTTTCAACTCAAATTTTTAATAGTATATCTTTCAAAATGCAATAACGCTTAAACATTTTGTAACTAAAAAAACTATACAGCTCCCCAAAAAAGTTTTCACTCCAGTCGAGATTACATTAATTCAAAGCATCGCATTAAGATGTGGCAGTTTTTACTGCATAAATTTTTACTGCATTAAAAAAAAGGGGGGGGGGCGATTGTTGACGAAATAGCTTTAATATCAGCAATTTAAAAAAATTATTCTTATTAAATTAATTTTGAAAAAATTTAAATCATTTTGGGGGAGAATATTTATTGTTCGCTACTCAGACGGTTTAATAGGCACATAAGTACATCTGGTTGTTATACAATTTCTTTCTCTTTAAAAAATACTCAAGCACAAGTTCAATATTACTGCTATTTTCAGTATTAAGTACCTCTACGGCATTAGATAAAAAAAAAATTTACTGGATTTATCAAAGTTTCTTATCTAAATATTGATTTTATTATTTTTTTTTTAATTAAGAAGAAAAAAAAATAATTTTTTCAATTATCACAAAATATAAATTATATAAAAGGAATTTTGTTTTTAGTTTTCCTTTTTCTTTCTTTCGTTTAATAATTTGTAAGACGTTTATTAAACAATTCTAGATATCAAATACAGAAACAGATTAAATTTAATTAGTAAATTTGGAATATATTACGTAGAATTTACCAGTTTTAGCATTTCTTTTTTTGATAAACATTAAAAGTTGATTAATATTACAATAAAAATAGAAATTGGTAAACAAATTGTATAATGTTATTTCGGTTTTAATTTTAAATACTAATCTTCTTTTATATAATTTCAGAATAATTCGATAATTTTAATTAAAATATAGCTTTTGTTTTGAAAATTTTAAAGCTTTGAACATGTGCTGTTTGTGATGTTTTCTTAATAACAGACCTTTAAAAAAATTATATTTATATGTATATTTTATTTATTTTTCACTATGATGGTATCGAAATTATCCATAAATAACTTTATTTCTGCCCCGCCCACACATACTTCATTAATCCTAATGTTGGTTCCTATTACTACTATGAAACAATACAGCAAAATTATTGGTATCCGGTATTTAAAAAAATCTTATGCTATACTAGGACATTCCAAAATGCCAATGCTATTTTAAATAATGTTTAGCTGCTTGAATAACAGAACATGTTATAGCAATTATTTGCTCATATATATATATAATGTCATTTAATTCAGATTATGATATGGTAAAACATCAAAAACAAACACGAAAGTAAAGCAAAACAAATTTGTCCTTTTCCATGGTAGCAGATATACGCAGTATTTTTAGATTTTTTTTTAAAATATTTTTATTATTTTTTTAATGATAGAGATTAAAATAGTTTTAATATTAAAAACAACAACAACAACATGCAGTTAAAAATACAGTAGAGCGCCGATTATCGTAACAACAATTAACCGAACTTTCAATTTTCCGAACAGCCTATTTCTCTCAAAAAAAATTTTTAACCGAACTTCCAGTTAATCGAACAGCCTATTTCTCCCAAAAATTTTTTTAACCGAACTCCCAATTATCCATTGGCTTAGAATAAAATTTTAAATAAATAAAAACTGACAGTGGATTAGAAAATGTGGAATTTAAAACAATAAAGGCGATGGGAAGAATCCTAAGCTATGAAGAAAATGAAATTAACGAGTGGTTACATAGTCCAATACATGACCCTCGATATCAGACTTTAAATGATGATGAGATTGTGAATGAGATTCATGAGGAAAAGAAATTGAAGAAAATGAATGCTCTGAAAATAACTTAGGTCCATCACATAACGAAGCCTTTGAATGTTTGAAACAGCTATGAAATGGCTCTAACGGCAGAAGAACGTTGATCCTATTCAACTAACGTATTTAAGAAGAATTAGAAATATGGCAGCATTGAAAAGAATGTCTGCGTTGAAGCAAGCAACAATCGAAAGCTTTTTTGCTTGAATTATAATCTTTGGAGTTCAGAAAATGATAAAAAGAGAAGAAAAAAAACTTAATGATAAAAATCTAACGAAAAGAAAAATTGTTTAAACATGCCAGCACTAACTGGTGCTGCCAGTCCTAAGCTTAAATAACGTGTGAAGGTTTTATTATAGTCAGAACCATCCATAAAATTGTCTATCATTTATCCAAACTTTTGCTTATCCGAACCATGATCGGTCCCGACTTGTTTGGATAATCAGCGCTCTGCTGTATTTGCTTCCTTTATGAAAAAAAAAAAAAAAAAAAAAAAAAAAATGTATACAAGACGAAAGTAGAACTGCTATTTTTCCTTTTGCAGAAAGACATATTTTAATCTCTATTCATTAGAAACTTGCTTTTAAATTTTTTTTTTTTAATGCGGAAGGAAATTCACAAAAGGAAAAATATGCTGTCGTCAAAGAAAAAAAATTGTCTGTCCCTATTATTTTATTTGGTCAAAAATAATTGTAATAATAAAGGTTGGGGTGGGGGTCTCTCAGAAATTCGCCAGAGTGGATATATTTTTAGCAGGAGTATTTTAAGCATGAATTATTTTTTCAAAATGAAAATAGAATGATTTAATTACCAAAAAAATTTTTTTAAGCTCACAAATTTATTTGTGCGTCTCTTAAAACATACATAGAAACTCTTTCAGCAATTTTATTTTTTATATTACCTTTTTGAAATATATCTCACATAAATTATTACGTAGTAACAAGTCTACCTTTGTATTATATGAAAAATTATTACGCATCCGTTTGCGTATAAATGCGTCCTATGATTACACGAAACGTTGGAAATTGAAAATTGGCCTTTGGTGAAAAATAAAAATAGTAAAATAAAAATTTGTTCTCTTCCGTGACATCCTTGTTTGAATTAAACTTTTTTCTATGATGAATTATCTGTGTCTATTTAAAACTAATCCTAATTCAAGTAAGATGCGATCAGATTTTATACTAATTCTTTCAGGCATAAAATTTCTTATATATACATAATTCAAAATAATCTGTTCGATTTACTTTCCCCTCAAATCTTTTCTTTAAATCGCTGAAAATATAAATGGATTTATTTTCCGAAAAATGAAATTATCCACCCTTTTAAAAAATAATTATGATAGATTTTAGGAAATGCAATGGAAAGGTACAAAATCGAATAAACATAAACATATCGATAATCGAAAATAATATACTAAAATTTGAAACGTGAAAATAAAACTTTACTTTTATTAAACCAACTGTTTACTTGTATAAAATGAAGTTACATAAAACATGTTGAACATAGAGTATTTTGAATTATATTTCTCATGTATTATGAGGTTTTTAGGGTTCCGTACTTAAAAAGTAAAAACGGAACCATTATAAGATCACTCCTGTGTCTGTATGTCTGTCAGTCATAGCTATTTTACTCGTAAGCTATGGGACGTTGAAAGTTCAAATTGCGGGAAGTAATAAAGACTATTGATCCACATATTTACAGATTATTAAACAATTGCAAATATTTTAAAGAAAAATGTAGAGGGGCTAATTAGGTTACTTGAAAAAAAAATCTTTTATATATCGTGTAGGTGTATTGTATATCGTGTGGGGTATCGTGTGAAGTGAAAACTTTCGTAATGCTGAACTCAAAAATACGTTTATTTTAATTTTAGGTATTATATTTTCAGGGATATCATCGAAAACATAGTGCAAAAATACCCCCCCCCCTCCATATATTTCCAAATCTACTGAAACTAAATAATACTGAAATAATGATACTGAAATTAAATAACTTCAAAGATATTGTCGAAAATGTGGCGCAAAAATATGTTCCCTTCATCTAATTTCGAATCTACTGAAACTAAAACTGTGAAACAATTAGAGGTACTAGACGTTAAGTTAAACCTTGCAGGAAAATTATAGTGATTACCCTAGGTCAAATAGTTTTTGAGAAAAGCGCATTTTTCTGTTACACACAAATTTCAATTTGCGGGCATTCAGCAAAGGTGTTGAGGAGCGCTAGGGGTACCTATCGTAGCAGAAGTATAAAAACATTTTTGATAACAAGTTTTTTAAATAATCGTCGATAATTATCCGAGATATTAACCCTTAAAGACACAGTTGGTTTGGACATACGCAGACATTGACAGGAGCGGCGCACTCTATGTACCATCGGCTTTTAAAGACTAGATAACAACTTTTAATAATACATTTGTGTAGTGCAATGTCCAGTAGAAGTATAAAAGCAATAACCGTCAAATAGTTAAAAACAGACTAATTTAATTAGAATTAATAACATAAATATTATGAGATTCGCGACTAGTTTGCATTGAGTAGATCTCTCAATACGCTTCCCTTGTCTTTAAAAGATAATTAAAAACCTATATGGAAAAACGCGGCACGGAGCAAGGCGGCGTTGCAATTTTGAGACCTCCTTTCGAAACGCGCTTAACAAAATTCTAAGTTTAAAGTTTGAACAAGGGTTTTGTTTTAGCTACACTGTAAAAAGAAAAGATTATTAGGTACGCTGAATTTAGTTTTAATAAAGGCCAAATGAAGTTTATGCACTACCTTTATTGTCAGTCCCGAATCAAGTTCATCATAAACAGATTAGGATAAGGTTTAAATAAGAGTTATACAGAATACCAATATTTCATATTATTTAGGCTTCATATCTCTTTGAACTTTTACGGTATACCCATTCATACTTTTCTAGTATATATAGAGCTATACCCAATCCTGCGTTGTATAGATTTTTACAAAGTCTTGTTTTCTTTTAGTAACGATTTTCTCAATAATACAATTAATAATTCATATATTTATTAACTGTGAGCGCGATTAATATTCTCACATGACCGTTTATTTTCCTTTTCAAGCGACTCTATTTTACGAGTTGTAGTTTTTCAACTGAGTGAATTTGTCCAGCCCAGGGATTTGGACAAGGAATCTTTGGTTTAAGGTATCTGCCTAAGTCGTCGAGCGTTTTTTAAAAGAAATGTACAATATTGAATAAATACACGTATTTTTAGTTCGATTGTGTTACAGAAGGATGAAAAAACATGAAATCCTAACAATATTTTCAGAACATTTTAAAAAATTGGGAGGGGGGGGGGCGTTGCCATATTTTTAGCAAAATTTCAACTTATGCCAGATAGCGTACACTCAATTCAACTAAATATATTTCAGTTTCCTTTGCACATACATGCTGCTATTTCACTTACGTAATCTTTGGTTTAAAGAAGGGGTCTCAGGACTCTTAAAGCTTCAACATTTTCGAAATTTTTATTTTTTTTTAGATGTTAAACTCCTACCTTTTCTGAACATTTTGATATAATTATACACGCTCAATGGCTGAAGCGGCATTTCAGAAACTTTGAAATCATTTTTCTCCAAATGACGTTTTTGGGCATAACGCGCAGGATGTTTCAAAAACTTCTTTTTTTTATGATTTTTTTAAAACGTATGTTTCATGTTAGTATGTATAAACTGAACCTAAAATTTCATTTTTATTGTCCAAAAACATATTTTTTTAGGGGATTATATAGTTGAAATTTTCAAAGTTTTGTATTAGATAAATACAAATTTGCATTAAAAATATAGAAATGCTTTAAATACAAATTTATTTAGTTTCAGGGTAATTATTATAATCTGAAGTAATATTAGGCTCAAAAAATTTCAGTCTAGTTGCAATGTTTATTTTGTAATCATGCGCGTAAGCTGTTATACAAATTTTCTGCGTTTTCACCGAAATCAAACAATTGTCAACGGCAAAAATTTGTATTAAATTTTTGAGGTAACAAAACCGTACAAATTGTCAGCTAAGTGATTCTATTAGTGCGATAAAAATTGCAAGTGTAGCCTCTTCTTTCTGCTCAAAGTATTAAATAGTTTTTTTTTTTTTCAATCGAACTTATACCTTTGGAATGGATCATTTTCTTTTGATAAAAAAATGGCCATTTTTTCCCCCATTCTGACCAGAAAATCAGAGTTCTAACTTTTTACGACTGCTCTTTCATCTTCACCTAACACTTCATTTATAATGACTGTTCATAATAGTGGAATCCATCAGTCCATCAGAAGAAAACAACATGGTTAAAGCAGAAACTCGGTTAAGCTGGACACTGATAATCGAGGACTCTACAATATATACTATTCCAGTTAATATCTCCACTATATTCCAGTACTATACTATATTCCTATACTATACTATACTATATTCCAGTAGTCCTCCCAGGAAAATATGAAAAACATTAACATAATAATATTTGCCTCAGTCTCGAATAACATAATTTCTCTTTATAAAAATAGACAAAATCTGATAAAATATTTATAAAACCACAGCTCAAATCTGCCAGATCTCAATGTAAAAAACTAGAGAACAGGAATTCAACTTTTTCAGAATTTAGTGTCCCCCCCTACATTTCCATTACTTCATTTTCTTCTGGTGGACTGGTGGTTTCTATTATTATGAAACAGCCATTATAAATGACAAAAAAAAAAAAAAAAAAAAAAAAAAAATGGCCATTTTTTTCCCCATTCTGACCAGAAAATCAGAGTTCTAACTTTTTACGACTGCTCTTTCATCTTCACCTAACACTTCATTTATAATCGCTGTTTCATAATATACAATAGAAGCCATTGGTTTTATATCAATGTTATAACTTGCAATTATATTTTTCTGGTTATCAAAAGAAAATACTTTGTTTTACAGTGTTTTATTTATAATTACTGATTACTGTTTAGAAGACTGATTTTTTTTTTTTTTTTTAACAATAAAGAAGAAACCTTTGGTTATTATATCAATGTTACAACTTGTAATCATATTTTTCTGGTTATCAAAAGAAAATACTTTGTTTTACAATGTTTTATTTATGATTACTGATTACTGTTTATGAAGACTGATTTTTTTCTTAACAATAAAGAAGAAACCTTTGGTTATTATATCAATGTTACAACTTGCAATTATATTTTTCTCGTTATCAAAAGAAAATACTTTGTTTTACAGTGTTTTATTTATAATTACTGATTACTGTTTATGAAGACTGATTTTTTTCTTAACAATAAAGAAGAAACCTTTGGTTATTATATCAATGTTACAACTTGCAATTATATTTTTCTGGTTATCAAAAGAAAATACTTTGTTTTACAGTGTTTTATTTATAATTACTGATTACTGTTTATGAAGACTGATTTTTTTCTTAACAATAAAGAAGAAACCTTTGGTTATTATATCAATGTTACAACTTGGAATTATATTTTTCTGGTTATCAAAAGAAAATACTTTGTTTTACAGCGTTTTATTTATGATTACTGATTACTGTTTATGAAGACTGATTTTTTTCTTAGTACAGTAAACATCCTCTAATCCGGCATCCTACAGTTCGGCACGACTTTCAGGTAAAAATAGTATTTCTTGTTCAATCACACCTGGTGTTTATAATAATCTGGTGGAACTTCAGAATGAGGAATTAGTACGTAAAACCAATTACAAACGGTTGAAAATTGCAAACCTATAAATAGCTCATTCATCCGGCCGACAGAGGGGGCGGGGGGAGAAAAAAACATTTCTGTGGATAATTTGCGAAATCAGACTGTTGGAAGGAAAAATAAATTTTCATCATCAGAATTAAATACTTTTTCTATCTCAGAAAAGATTGCTCAACTTGAAACGGAAATTGATATCAGTCACTAAATAATAAATAATGAATGTGGATCATTAGATTCAAATGCTTGTTTTATTTCTGTGACAGATAAACAAAATAATTTAGATGAATTTTCGGAGTACATACAAATTTATATCGATCGCAAAACATCGGAATGCACGATTGACAGACATCGTGCAAGGGCATGGTGTGTCGGCATGTGTATAAGGTCATCACCTGTTACTCCACATCATGCTAAGTGACTTCTTAAAAAATAGAAGAGAGAAGACTACTACAAAACAGCCTAATATTCGAGATCTGCTTAAGATGGCTTCTACAAGTAGGCCTACTGTGTAGACCTACAGTGCATGTTTTCATTCTATAGCCATGTACATATGTTGTCCTTTACATTATTGAGTATTTTTTTATTCTATTCAAGCTGGTTAAAGAATAAAAAAAAGTTTTACTTTCATGTTTTGTTTAATTCTAGCTTTTACACGTTTTTCCCTACTTCATCCTGTAATCCGGCTACTTAAAGACCCGAATGTGCCGGATTAGAGGATTTTTACTGTAATAAAGAATAAACCTTTGGTTATTATATCAATGTTACAACTTGAAATTATACTTTTCTGATTATCAAAAAAAAAAAAATACTTTGTTTTACAGTGTTTTATTTATGGTTACTGATTACTGTTTATGAAGAATGATTTTTTCTTAATAATAAAGAAGAAACCTTTGGTTATTATATCAATGTTATAACTTGTAATTATATATTTCTGGTTGTCAAAAGAAAATACTTTGTTTTATAATGTTTTATTTATGATTACTGATTACTGTTTGTGAACACTGATTTTTTTCTTAATAATAAAGTAGAAACCATTGGTTATTATATCAATGTTACAACTTGGAATTATATTTTTCTGGTTATCAAAAGAAAATGCTTTGTTTTACAGTGTTTTATTTATGATTACTGATTACTGTTTATGAAGAATGATTTTTTTCTTGATAATAAATAAGAAACATTTGGTTATTATATCATTGTTACAACTTGTAATTTTTTTTTTTTTTTTTTTGGTTATCAAATTAAAAAAAATAAGGGGATTTTTAAACAATTATTTTTTATTGTTCTTTGTATTCAAATGCGCGAAAAGATATACAGTAGAACCTCCTTAAAGCGACGACGTTCCGTTCCAATAAAAATTGGTCACTCCGAGAGGCGGTCTCTTAGTGTAGGTCATGTTTAAATATAGATTTTAGTTGTTGAAGAAAGGTAACAATTAATGTTACTAAAATTTATTTTTCACATTAGGAAACAATATGAAAATTTAAGCATCAAAACAAAAGTTAACCCTTAAATGACTGATTTTTCAAAAATCATTGTAATAATGTTTTTCGGCTTTCATTTCTTAAATAAATCATGGGAAAAATACTTAAAAAAATCATATTTTGTTTTACGTATAGTTTACGGCTAAAAAACAGTTTGTTACTAATCGGCAATACTGGTGTTTAATTGAAAAAATAATTTCCCTTGATAAAATTCTATAATATTAAACATACAAGAATTTTAGGAACTATAATAAGAAATAAATTTTACTTGCTCACTGCAGGTCAAAATAGGGTATTTCGCAAGCTCCCAAACAAAACAAAAAGAACAAGTAGCAACAATTGAAAAAATAAATCTATCTTTATTCTTAAACAGCACAAGTGTTGTCATCTACATGTTAAAAATCGATTTAATAATATTTTCAGAATGTATTTTATTGGCAACATTAGGCATTATAGCTTCAATATTATTCTAATAGTATTTTAGAGCCTAAATTGGGTATGTTGCCGAAAAGCAACACCAGGCATTTAAGGGTTAATTACATAAGTTAATTATTGCAGAGTTTATAAAATGAATACATTGGCGTTTGTTGTGATTTTACGGTTTTATCTTTCATAGCTTTTATTTCCAAGTCCTTTCAAAATTCAGTAAATAAATGCAATTTTTTTTTTTTTTTTTTTTGAATGACGATATGAATTTTGAATGACAAATAATGACGATTTCATTAATTTATCTATTTCTTTGAGAGTTTTCTGACAGAATATGGCAAGCTAGTTTATTGACCGTCATTCTTAATTTGTCATCAGAGTTAAATTCATTGCCAAAAAGGCACAAAGGGGTTTAAACACTTAAAAGTTATCGGAATAAAAGAAAAAAAACTAAACTTAGTTTAGAAGGTTCATGCATAATGCGCACTCTGTAATTATTTTTCTAATAAAACCTTCTTCAAGCGACCAAGAAAAAACGGAATTTGCGTCATTTTCTTCAAAGAGATTGGTCGCTTATAGAGGGAGTTTAACTTGGATGGTCTCTGAATGGAGGTAAAATTAGTATCGAGCCTATGGGAATAAATTTCGTTCCATGAAGTAATGGTCGTTCAGGGAGGTGGTCGCTTAATAGAGGTTGTCGCACATGAGATTTCACTGTATTTTCCTCTAAATAGCTATAAACTAAATTGTTGTAGAAATAATGTCAAAAATAGTTTAAAAAAAATGAAAATAATAGTAATCAAGCAATCAGTTTGTTTTTATATGCCTTACAAATCAGAAACTGAATTACATTACTTTTATTTTCTGCATATTAAATGCATTTTTAGAAGGACATGTATGCGTTTTGAAGGATGATTTTTTTAGTTACACGAAGTATTCATTTTTATTTTATAAAAAGCCTTTGCGATCTCTTCTTAAAGGTTAAGATATTTTATAGCAAGCATTTGTTTTTTATTTAGTTTATTATCAAAGATTTTCTTTCTTTATTTATTTTATTTATTTATTCATTTCTATTTTTTTATCAAGAAATTTGATAGCAAAATAATCTTTTTACTTTCTACTTATTTATTCTAATTAAATTTTAAATAATATTTTAAGTAATGAATGATTTTGGATTTTTTTAAAATAAAACGTGGCAGTTTTAAATAACATAAGGCAAAATTCTGCAGTTTTGAAAAGAACATAAAAGCATAAATTTGGTATTTTCAATGGTTTAAAAGATTTATACGTTTTATTATTTTTTTTATCAAGAAATTTGACAAGAAAATAATCTTTTAACTTAATTGTTATAAAACTACATTTTAAACAACATTTTAAGCACCATATATTTATAATTTATTTTATGAACATAGAAAAAACTAGCATGTTGTGGCCATCACAAAACTTTCTTCCATATAAATCACGTCAATTAAATCATTTAAATAGTACAAGAAATTACATGAATTTAGCACCAATTCATATCAAAGTATATCTGAATTTGAAGTTTGATGAAAATTCGTGCATTAGTTCTTGAGATAGAGCTACAGCGGGAATTCTGAAAAATGTAGCATAGCAGCGCCACCTGTTGAGCGATTTACACTAAAAATAAACAGCACTAAATGATATCAAGGTATACCTGAATCTGAAGTTTGTTGAAAATCTAAGCGTTAGTTCTTGAGATAAAGCTATTGCGGAAATCGCAAAAAATACAGCATAGCAGAGCCACCTGTTGAGCGATTTACACCAAAAATTAAACAGCACTAATTTACACGTCAATTCATGTCAAGGACTAACTAAATCTGAAGTTTGATGAAAATCCGTGCAATAGTTCTTGAGATACAGCTCTTGCGAAAATCGTGAAAATGCAGCACAGCAGCGCCACCTATTGGGCGATTTACACCAAAAATTAAACAGCACTAATTTAAATCAAGCACTAACGAAATCTGAAGTTTGATGAAAATTCGTGCATTTTTTCTTGAGTTAGAGCTATTGCGATAATCATGAATAATGCAGCATAGCAGCGTCACCTGTTGGGCAATTTTCACAAAAAAGTAATCAGCACCAAACTATATCCTGGACTAACTGAATCTGAAGTTTTATGAAAATCCGTGCAGTAGTTCTTGAGATATATCTATTGCAGAAATCGTGAAAAATGCCGCATAGCAGCGCCACCTGTTGGGCGATTTTCACCAAAAACTAGTCAGGTCTAGTTTATATCAAGGTATAACTAAATAATAAGTTTTGTGAAATTCTGTGCGTTAGTTCTTGAGATAGAGCGCCCACAAAATTTTTGTCACATACAGACTCACAGACAGAGTGACAGAGTGACAGACAGACTCACAGACAGACATTTTCTAAAAACCATCAAATCGTGTTCTGGGCATTCTAAAACGTGTAAATCCGTCGAAAACCGGAAGTCGAAAATTTTCACGAATCGAATACTTTCTTCTTGTAAAGATAGAAGAAAGTAATAATAATTTACATTAAAAAAATACAAATAATCAAAAAGAAAAATAGTTATGTCATAAGCTTTTAACAATTTCAAAATATTAGCGAAGTTTAAATTCTAGTATTTTCATTTTTGAAAATTTCGAAGATTATTAGTTAATTATTAATTATTAATTTGTGTACAATTATTTGTAGGTTAAACTTGACTTATTCATTATTCAAAAAGAATAATAAATATTAAATTTTAAAATCAAAAATTAAAAAAGTATATATATTTTTTAATTATATTTTTGAAATTTTGATACAAAAATACATTTCTTTTAATTATTTTAAACTTTTTAGATGTAAGAATTTTTCTTCATAATAAAGCATTATAAGATTTTTGAACAGTTATTTTATAAATTAAAAAATAAACGGCAAACATCTTCGTATTTAAAATATTAATCCAGGGATACATTAAAATTTTCTGTAATAATTAACAAACTTACCTGATATAATATGGACTTCTTATGTGAGTTACTTTATTTAATAATTACAGAGTAAGATATTTTTTTAAATGAGAAAAGTGAATGGATGAAATTTTAATTAATTACAGCTATTACGGATAAAATTGCACTCTCTCTCTCTCAATATATATATATATATATATATGTGTGTGTGTGTGTGTGTGTGTGTGTATGTGTGCGTATGTGTTTATGGTTGTTTTAAGAGGTTATGCTTTTTAAAACTATTTTGAAGAATTATATAATTTTAATAATTTTTTTAATTACATATAAAAATATTTATTCAAATGTATATATAAGGGGCTCATAACCATAACAGACCAAGTCCATTTTGAAAGGAATAAGATAGTCCATTTAGAAGGTGCATCAAATCTGTTTTATCCACTCCCACAGTGAACCAAGTCTGTTTTCACATACTTTCTCACATATTTCATCTGTTTACAGACTTGGTTCACTGTGGAAGTGGATAAAACAGATTTGATGCACCTTCTAAATGGACTTGATCTACTATGGTTGTGAGCCTCTCAAATAATTTTTACAAATTACTGTTTTTGTTGTTGTTGTTGTTGTTTTTTAAAATATAGGTATGTATATATTTATGTTTGTCTTAAGATGTTATGCTTTTTAAGACTATTTTGAGTTAAACAATTTTGTCAGTTTTTTTTAATTACATATAAAAGTATTTTCTCATATATATATATATATATAATATATAATATATAGGGTAGATGTGCCAGTAATGGACACCCTTAAGGAATTTCTGTAAAAATTATTTTATTATTAATAGTTATAATTATTATATTCCAGTTTTTTCAATATTATATTAATCCATCAACAATATTTAACCATTCTTATAGCCTCATTTCCTCATATGAATAGCAATTTAATTTTAAATAACAGAAATATACCAAAACACCCAAAAACCCAGTAATGGACACCCTCTGGCCCAGTAGTGGACACCCTCTGTTCCAGTAATGGACACCCCATAAAAAGTAATGAATATAATTGTTTTTATGACTGTATTTAGAACCAGAATTTAATGAATACATACTAATGAAACAAAATAGTTATTTTTAAATAAATTTACAATTGGGATATCAGTAATTAATAAAATATTTGTGATAATCATTTACTGTTTGCATCAATTATTGTAATTATCAGAAGACCGATGTTTTAATTATTTTAGATGGATAGTTTAAAATACTAAATATCAGACAATAACAGCTATCAAATTATTGAAACAGTGGTGGATTTAAAAGGTAATAAAAAAAAAGTTTTGAAATATTAATGTTTAGTTTTGTGTCACTATTTTTAACAATCTTCTAGAGATTACTTGATATATCATTTATAATAATTAATATTACAAATATGAAAGAAATGATATTGTGAGTTGAATATTTTAAATACTAAATAAAATAATTTCAAAATAAAACTGTAGAACTGATGTTTGAGGCCACTGATCTGCAGATTTACTAGTTTCATGAATATTACCTATAACTTTCATTAATAGTATTACATTTTTATTTATTTTTTTAATAAGGAAACATTTAAGACAGAAAATAGATTTTTAATAGCTTCTGCAACTTAATTGTTTTTATTTAAACGGAGAGGGATTAAGCCCTATGAGCCCCTCTTTGACGCCTCTCTTAAACAGTATTTTCTGCTTCCTGGCTGGTTTGATTGCCAGATTATAAAATATGTGAGGTATATATATATGTACTACACAAAAAATAATAATAATAAATAAAATAAAATATCAAAATTTTATTAATCACATAAAATAACTTAAAAGCAGCTATTTATAAAAGTTTTGGTGTTATTACATTTTGGTAAGTATAATTTAAAAATTAAATTTGATTATTTAGGTTTTCAGTTAAGCCAAAGTATTTTATGCACTATAAACATTACTAAAATTGCATTTTTAGCAATGTCTACATGGGGTGTCCATTACTGGAAAATGACAAATTAACCATCCCAGTAATGGACACTCCCTCTTAAAACCTTAAAAAGAAATGAAATTTTGTAAATAGCCATTAGTATATAAAATTCAAAGTTTTCTATTGCTACTCAAACAAAAACATTCAAATTTTGTAAGAAAATAAATAATATATAAATTAATTAAACGAAGTCAGCTCTTAACCTCTTCATTAAGATTTTCACAGAAAAACAGCAAAACTTTGAGACATTATTTTCTGCGTCCTGATTGGTTTAATTAAAAGTGTCAACAATAACATAGTTTTATAAAACATACAAGGGGGAATTATAAAAAAAATAATTAAAGCTAAATATTTATTAGTTATTTTTTTATGAACCAAAAACATCAAGGGGTGTCCATTACTGGCACATCTACTCTATAACCATTAATTAAACATTACCGACCATCATCAAAAACCGCAATATTGTGAATGAAATGACTATAAAAATGGATACCACAAACCTATAATATACAACTGTATGTATAAAATAAAGTGCCTTATACTTTATATATATATAAACATTAAATAAACATTACCGACCACCAACAAAAACTGTGAAATTATGAATAAAATGGCATTAACAAATACAGTTCCCCCAACGCACTTAACATAGATTCCAAAAACATTGTAAAAAGTAGCAGAAGTTGAATAACAGAAATGGAATGATGGAAATTTGTAGACCTTAGAGAGAATCATCAGGTCCCAAAAGCCTTAAGTTCCACAAATGTGTAGTTTCATCTTCATATTAGCCATAAATTAGCTAAAGAATATGAATTTGGGACTACCACACGCAGAAAACCGAGAAATAAACCATTGAACACCAATTAAGTTCAAAATGAAACAAGATTAAAAAGGATAGAGGAAAAAAACAAAACCGAATTACCAAATTAAAATCCATACTGTCATAGCATTAGGTATAACAAATAAAGTCATTATGCATTTTATTCTCATTTAAGATAGTATACTATTAGAAATTAATATGACATTGTCCTGAGTAGTCTAAAATTTAAATACAAGTTAATCGTTAACTTTATTAAATATTAATGAATATGAATAAATTTAATATGAATTGATAAATATATAAATATAACTACACCATTATACATGTAAAAGTATCGAATCAACATCCATTACAAAATATGTATTAGCAACGTAGTTATAAATCAAATGCCCCATTTTTTAAATAAATAAATTAACCATTGCGTATTATCCAGACAACGCCGCCCTCCTCCGTACTCTAACATCTACCCACCGATATATATATATATATATATATATATATAGGTATGTTGTGTAATATTACTATTTATCCTTGCTATAAATTAAATATTTAAAAGGTTGTATTGCTTTTTCCAT
Source organism: Maratus speciosus (assembly GCA_963932465.1). Lineage (NCBI taxonomy): Eukaryota > Metazoa > Arthropoda > Arachnida > Araneae > Salticidae > Maratus > Maratus speciosus. The sequence goes on along the minus strand of OZ010793.1, from coordinate 258,573,709 downwards.
TTCATAGCATTTAATATTATTCTGTTTTCATCTTGAAATTATTCTATTGGTTATTTTGGTCGTTTGAGTACAGGAGAAAAAAAATTCAGCTTTTAGCTTTTTTTCTCACAGAAAATGACTAATTTGCTTATATAATTAAATTCTGTACTCTCGATAACGTAATTCAATATATAAGCTTTTCAATTATTTATTTTGTATCCATATTCTTCTTTTTTCTTCCATATTAATTCTTGTTATATAGTACAAGGGACTTTATTTTATACATAGCAGCTTGCATATATGTTTTTGGTATCCATTCAGTGTGTTTGGGGGAAACTGTATTATTGTCAATTCATTCATACTATCACAATTTTTGTGGGTGGTCGGATATATAATTTTTAGAAATTACTGGGGTTTTTTAATATTCTTTATACTATATGTATTAAAACAATATTTTCTTAAAATTGTTTATTTTATATAAAATATAGTTTCTGTAATATGCTAATTATACAGAAAGTATCCACGATTTAAATAATAATATTAATAATAAAGAAAGAAGGAATCTCGCGATTTAGTGGGCATAATGTTCTTCTTCTTTTCTATTACATATTCAACGTACAATAAATTTTAATTATTTCTGTAGTTATATGGTAATTAATTATTAATTATTATGGAGCTCAATTATATTTTTTATGAATAATGTGTTTGTTTTAATCGTAATTTATCATCCGTTAATTTTAAGTTTCTACGTGAGTTACGTTTTTTAAATAATTGCTGCATTGGATATTTTGCATCAACAAAATAATCTTATGAAATCTTAGTAAATTACGAGTTCTTCCCAAGCATTCTTTAATCTGTTAGGTTTTATTTTGTCGTTGTTGTTTTTAAAATCTCTTTGTTGTCATCTCTTTTAAAATGGTTTAAATTGCTATGTTTTATAAAATTATTACTTCCCTTTATTTATTTAAATAAATAAATGAAAAATGAAATGCTGTCTTAATTTGCTATAAAAAAAAAGTATAAATATGCAAAAATGAAAATGTACATTTTATGTTATAACCAAAATTTACAAATTGCTTCTTTTTAAATTTTATTATACAAGAAAAAAATATTAAATTTGAATTGTTTATTTGGTTCTATGATAAAAAATTACATTTAATTATATCACATCGTCTTCAAAAAAGCTATTTGTCTTTTATTTTTCTCGAAAAGTAATACCCCATGGTTTTGTTCTCTTTTGATATTTTATAAAACGCAATAATGCGTTGTTATCTATATTTAAATAAATAATTCCAGTTTTATATCGATTTATGAGATGCTGCAAAATATTTTATACGTCTTGATATTCTTTTAATTCCCAAAAACTTAAAATAAATAAATAAATAAATGTATATTTCTATAAAAATTATCTTTGTAATCAATGTATAGTGATGATCATAAGGACAATAAATATATTAATTAATATTTTAGGTTTATATAATTATAATAATACTATTACCCAATTTGTATTTTTCAACTTTATTATCTTTCTTTCTTCAAGTTTTATTAGCTTAGGTAAAGCATGGCTTAAAAAAAACATCTATTAAAGATATAGAACAAATCGAAGCTTTTCCTATTGATTTTTCTCTTTCGAAATATTTTTCCTCTTCTTTCATATTAATAAATTGAAATTCATATTTTCTTTAATCAAAATATGCAATTTTCCTCTATATATAATCATTTAAAACTATACATAAACATACATTCGTATTGAACTTTGTGTATTATCCATTCTCCATCAATGAGGTCGTAACAGGTGATTGATTTTATACTTTTTATCCCGAAACTCCCAGAGTCTGAATCGATATATTTTATTGATTGTTCATAAGAAAATTATTCGAATGAATGACTTTATTTACACATTTTGGAGGTGAAATAGGAAAAGGTACATGTATACCGAAGAAGTGTATGATTGTTTATCATGGTAATGTGAATATCTCTATAGCCCTTCTCCATCACTTGTTTTTACAATATCTTCATGCTTCAATGAATATTCTCTCTGTGCGAAATTTAAACAAACATGTAATGAAACTCACCTTTTATAACCTGACTTTTTTCTGTACGTGCCCATATCCTCTAGAAGGGGCACCTGCCCTTAAGAGGGCCCCCTTTCTCTGTCGCCCGTATTCTCCGTGTATATTTCTCAGTTAGGCCTAGAACACAAATCAAATACTATCACACTTTTTTCAGTATCCAGTATATCCTAGAACATTACACCATGGCACTAATTAAAGTTGATACTTATTACCATCACGGTATATCCGCGAGTATAAGGATAAGAGTGGGAACACTACTCTGGGTTTTTTCAAAGGAGGGAGGAGATATCTACCTCCATATTGTTCGCTCCTTGTCCACACTCTCCAGTGCGCACGCACTGAATGTAACCTTACGCACTAGATCGGACCGCATCACAGAGAAAGAAAAAAAAGCGCGGTGAAAACTCACTTGAAAGTGATCCCACGTTCTCTTAATAATCATTTATCTCTATTGGGGAGACGAAGCCAAAAATATCTCCTGGTATAATAGGCGAAAAGCTTATTTGGGAGACAAAAAATATTTTGAGAGAAAGGAATTGTTATACAGTTTCTGTCAATATATAAATACATTTGCTGTTTTGTTTCAAAATGAAATTGTTGGTTTTGGTGACATTGTTTAATAAAGAAAACGCAATTTTTGTTTTGCAGAATAAAAATTAATGAATTTTGCTTGGGATGAAGAGAAACGCAATTAGTTATTCAAAAAACATTAGCGCGGGAGTAGCTAAGATTTTTATTTAAAAAAGTAAAATTAGCCTATTTTTTCCCAAGATTTATATTAAATAATCACAAAAAAGTACATTCTCTGTTTTGTTTTTTAAATAAACTACTATTTTTTAATTATTTTGCACTATTTTTTAGGAGGTATGCACAATTCAAACATCGTAAGTGCATTAACTTATTGGATGATTTATGCAAAACATTTCAAGATTTTCATTATTTTTAAAATGTACACAACAAAATTAATTTAAAGTTACAAAAAAAAGTTTCATTTAAAAAAACTGGAAAGTTAACTATTAGAGGTAACTGCAGAAAATGTCAATCTTCAGCAAGTCTAGTGGGACTATTTTTTCAACTATCTTTTTTCGCTTTGGAAAGCGTGTCAGTGAACCTGTAAATCTACTTACACTGCTCGCATACATAGCTAACGAAAAAGTCGTCTGACTGGGCGTTAACATAGAAGTGCAGCCGAGATGCATCCGTGTACATATAAAATAGAGGACATACGTTATAACTTCTGTATTATTCAATGTATTTTGTACTATGATATATTAAGAGGGTGTGTGTGTGTGTGTGGTAGGGAGGGGGGGGGGGGTTGCCTCTGGAAGACTGAAAAAACGGTATTTTTTATCATTTTTTTTTATGGAATAGGAATAAAGATTTTTTCTCCGGGTTTTTTTGCATGTTATTTATTATCAGTTAATGAATATTTCAAAAAAATTTTAAATAAAAAAGTGATGATGTTGCTCGAGTTGTGTGAGTGAACGTCCTAGCGTTAGCGCCGTGCACTTCCAATAGGGCGGCACCCGATAGATCGCCAGATTCGTTTCCAATCAATTTGCCTTAAGGATTATTAAAGTACACAATATTGCTTGGTGCTCCAAGCACTTTGAGATCGAAAAGTTGAAAATAAAAAAAGTGGCCTTCTGCGTGCCCTTTTTTACGTGCTTCTAAAAATATTTATTGTTATTATTATTATTATTATTATTATTTCATAAAAATGTCTGAAATCGGTCCAAACTTTAATAAATTATATTAGCTTTCATAATAAAAATATATAGAAAGACCTGTTTAATAGTTTTTGCTTTCTTATTCCGCCCAGTTTGAAAAAAGTAATTTTACGTAAAATGCGTTTATAGTACCTCCAAAGCAGTATAAGCCTACCGCCGCGATACGCTAAAGCACTAAATAACTTCGAAAGAACTTCTAATTCGGCCAAATTGTTTTACAGGGATAATCTACAGACTATATGTAGTAGAAAAATAGAAAAATGAAAAAAAAAATCGATTTTTTCAACAGAAAAAAAAGCAAATGCCTCCTGAAAATAAAAATACTAGTTTCGAGAAATTTAAAACCGGCAATACAATTCTTATTTTACAAAAAAAAGAAATAGTAAGGAAAAAAAATTTTTGTTTTTCATATAAGTTTGTGACTAAACGTAAAGAATTTTTTTATATATATTAACTGTTTTTTATTTATTTTTTTTGTTTTTTCAACGTATTTTAATCCAATGAAAAGATGTGAGAAAACATAAACAGAAGAGTTATTGCATTCTGCAAAAAAAAAAATTACTTAAATTTTAACATTTTCTTTCATCACATCTTCTTCTACTTTCTATTTCTATTCTTATATTTATTAGAATTATATTCTTTTCAAAACTCAACTTTAGAAAAAGAAATATTTAAATATAATTCTTTTTTAATACATAAATAGAAATTTAATAAACTAAATTTACATTTAATAAACTTTATATGTAATGGACAGAACTTAAATTTTAACCAATTCATTTCATCATCTTCTTCTTCTTCTTTCTTTCTTTCTATTTCTTTCTTTTGACGACTAGATTAGGAAAAAAAGAAAAAAAGAAGGATTATTTAAATATATTTATCTTTTTTTAGTACATAAATAAAAATTAATAAACTTTGTTTGTAATGTACAGAAACTAAATCAAATGTTTGAAATAAATTAGCATAAGGAAGCTAAAAAGTAAATTTGTTACTTTTTTCCATAATTTATTATAATAATTTTAAAAAATCAGTAAAACCTATATGAACATTAAAATACAATTTTTAAAATATATATATATATATAATATTTTGTATAAGATAAATGCACAGTTCAAGCATCTCACGTGTAAAACCACGGCCAAACTCGATTCCCCTTTCCATACGGCCATAACAAAAAGTCGAAATCTCTTTGCTTTCTGGGGAATCAGAGTTTCTCTCCGGAGAATTGTGGGGGCGCTTTTACCTACTGTGTCTAATGAAGAATTTCCCTTGCGCGTTTATGTTTTCTTAGGTATAGTTTAACTGGAATTGCGATTTTTTTTTTTTTTTTTTAAGTAAAAACCGGCTCATTGCTGTGTCCCATACTGCACTTACGATTCACTAAAAAAATTCCAGAAATTTCTTTTCTTGAATTTGCTTCAAATTTGGAGTACAAACTGTTGAAAGAAAAAACAAGAAAGAAAAAATCATGCGTTCAATATAGATTATGAAACACTTTCCAACACATTTAGAATAGTGTACCAAAACTGCACCGTTTAAAAAATTATAATATTAAGTCTAATTCAGCCATATGGAAGCGCATAACACATTTCAAAACCCAATTTCAGCTGTTCTCATCTACAATCGGAAAATTATCTGAATTGTTTCAGCAGCTCTGTATATGATTTATAGATTTGTATCTATTAACTACATGCATGCCAAAATTTTGTTCACTGAAGAAATACATATACTTCAATTGAAAATTCCCCTTCAGCAAGTTTCTCTAATAACGAGAATGGTACCTGAATACTTTTGTGCAGCCCTGTATATGAGGTATATAATTGATATATAACGAGTAACGTGCAAAAGATTATCTAAATTTAAAAGCGCATACCGAATTTGAAACTGACACTCCAGTAATTATTACTCATTACTTATCCATTTTTTTTTTAAAGAAAAGAAAAAAAAACGATATGATTTGATTACCAGATATTGGTGAAAAGACTTGCTTATTTTGTTTTACATTATAAAACATGTAAATATATTTTCATTTTTATTGTTCACTTTTATGTGATGACTATCCATAATTAGAATATTTAATTTTATCATGTGATTTTGCATTTTTTCTGTATGCTTGTATATTTAAGATTAGCCCATAAAAAGGTTAAATTTATTTAAAATCGTTCGTAATATACTCATATATATATTTTCTAATTAATTAAGAATTATGCAAATATCCATGTTTTGAAAAAATATATATATATATCGATATGAGTTGATTGCCGGATATTGGCAAAAAGACTTTCTTATTTTTTTATATTATGAAACATGTAAATATATTTTTATTTTAATCGTATATTTTTATACCATGTCTATCCAGAATTAGAATATTTAATTTTATATGTAACTAGCCGCCTTCGCCCGCTACGCTGGTCGGTTTTTCTAAAGAAATTTTGAATGAAACAAAATATATCTGTGAATTTGATCATGCGTTTTAAAGCAATATGAACATTTACCTGGTGCATACAACCGAATTGCTGAAAGCAATATGAATGTCATTACGCTATTATATCTTTTATTGAGTCATACAAAATTTAGACTGTTAAGGACCAATTTCTTTAGTTGATCTGTTAGTGTAGGATTCGGTAAAGAACAATAGAACAATATGTAATATACTAAAAGCGTTCATGAAAAATTATCAATGCAAGTCTCATCATAATCCGTTAATTGGACTTATTGAAAAGACTGATCGTTCATAATAATTGGGTTCGCCTGATTCTAGAACTTTCATCTATAATTCTACAATCAAGCAACCTAACAACCAAGCAACAGCAAATGATATATGGTTTATACTAAAACATTCACTGAAAAATTAACTAACCGATCAAGTTGCATCGAAATCCATTTAGCAGAATCTTTTAAACTGGAAAATATACCGAAATCTTCCCTAAAAATGATCTAATTAACAGTTTAAATCCCATAAAAATTTATTCAGTGAAACCTTTAAAAAAAGCAAATCTTTCAAAAATGGGTTCATCTGATTTAGAACTTTCCCCATAATTATTTAACTAAGCAACGTAGAACGTTATGTTTTATACTAACATCTCTTCTGAAAAATTATCTAACTAACAATGTAAGCCCCGTCAAAATCTATTCAGCAGAACTCAAGATATAAGCGGCCGGAATGAAATTTCTCTTTGCATTATATATATATTGAGATAGTTAAATATAACTTTCATAATCGCGTTAACCTGATTACAGAACTCTCTGGGAGGTAGGGGTAGGTATATACTGCATCACTTCTGAATTTTTTAAGGAACTCAGCTCAACTTCCATAACTATAGCATATATACTCTCCAGTATACCCTATCTCTGTAGCGTATATCTTCCCATTTTCTTTACTGTACCACTGAGAACTTTTTCCGCATAGCTCCGTAACTGAACAACACAGAATGATATGATAAATATTGAAAAAATCCCTGAAATATTATCTAACTTATTGTGCATTTAATAAGTTAACTTGAAATCTTTCATTCACCTAATTTTAGAACCACCGTAGCAACTTAGAATGATGGTCTTTACATTAAACCATTTATAAATCAAATTTACTATTTAACAGTGCAAGTTCTACAAAATTCTGTTCTGTAGAATCTGAGTAGTCATATTTACAATATTTATTGCTCATTAAACCTTTTTTCTTTACATTTGAAATAAAATCAGTAACTGTTTTGGTATTTCCCTGTTATGCCAACACCATTGTCACCAAGCGTAATAGTTGGCACAAATATGAAATGATACATTTGAAAAAAAAAAAATAATAATAATTTCGTTGATAAAAAAAAATGAGCATTAAAAAATATAAACTTTTGAAAATTACAGACTTTGACCTACCATTTTTTTAAATCAATAAAAATAATGGTACTACTTGGTTATCCCGTCGACCAAAAATCTATTGCCAAACTATAAGATTAAATGCCAATAATGGTTGATCGTAAATGTCACATTCACTTGACTTTAAGCAAGTTACACGTATTTACGTCATCTGGTGATTTTTATTTCGACGTTTTAAATGTATTTTAATTAATGTTATACTAATTTATTTGTTCTTTCGTTATTTAAAATAAAAAATATGTCAATTTGTATAATTTGGCGATTTATATAATTTGGCGAAATTGGTCGACGGGTACCAAAATAAATACTTAAAATATAAGAATAAATAAATATTTTGCAAGTAATAAAATATAGTCAATTTAAACTTCAGTCTTGAAATTGTAAATGTCTTTTATTACTGGAGCATGGCGTACGTAATACGTATGTCTCACATTGCAGTAAACATTTCATTCTTTCAATGAAGACATTCATGGTTTTTTGAACAAAACATTTTTATATGTATAATTCCTAACTTCTGAAATAATTTTATTGTAGCTTCCTCATCATCGGATAACTGCGAAATGGTAAAATCTATATCAGTATCAGTAATAAATATTTTCAATTCAAAAAATAACAAATTAAAAAGTTTTGCGAGATTATGATGGAATAAAATAAATTCCATCATTAAAAATTCCTGCATAAAAATAGCACCTTCAATAATTAGCAAATGTTAATGTGTGGCACGGTTTGCAATAAAAATCGTTTGCACGATTAGGGTTGAAATAAATGGCGTGATACCATACATTTTGGCATGGTATCGCGACGAAAATTAGAACGAAAAAGTACCACAGTTTATTATTATTATTATTATTATTATTTAGTTCTAGTTTTGAGGCGTTTGAATTTTTTTTTCTAATTGACGAAGTTGTTTTTATTTAACCAAAAGGATTGGTTAAAAAATTATTCAATTTGAATTTTTTCCCTTGCTATAGTAACAGAATGAAAAGAATGAGTTTTTAGAAATTATCATTTGAAAAATTCAGGTTTTGGCGCCAAAGATAGTGCCAAATTAAAATATATAAAATATCTCTCGAACTATTGGGCTTAAAAGAATTTAGTTAGTACCATTCGATTCTGCATACAAAAATACACCAAAATATGTTATCAGTAGAAAAAAAACTATAAAATCAGATTTTTAAGAAATTTTTTTAAAGTTCGTTCTCTTTTTTACCCCCCTTAGGGGTGGAGTTTTGCAAAATCCTTTCTTAGCGGCACTCTATGTCATAAGAAGTATTTTTACCCCGAATTTCAAGATTTTAGGTTCAGTAGTTTGGGTTGCGCCTTGATTAATACAAAATCCAGACTTTCTTTTATATATATAGATTTTATAATTTTTATATATGCTTGAATATTTTAGATCAACACATATAATGGCCAAATTTATTGAAAATTGTTTGCAATGTACCGACATATGTATCTACCCTATCTATCTATATTATAAAGGACAAACATATCTGTGCGTAACGCGTACGTCATTTTGCGAATGGCAACACTTTGAAATTTGAAATGAAATTTCGGTTTTGCAATTTTTGCTATTGCAAATTTTTAAACCTCTAAACGTCGCACATTTTCAATTTTTACACCTTCGTACAGGGGAAAAAACGTGCTTTTAAATGCAATTTGTTTGAAAGCTGTATCTCAATTTATTTTTGAGACATTAATTTTTTTGTACTTTTTAATACAAATTTTGTAATTATGGCAACTGAAGTACTCCATTTATATTGAATGTAAAGGGAAAATAGTCATGATTTTTTATTTCTATCGATTATATCCTTATTGATGCCATTTTAGCATTACAAATAAAAGTAACTTTTTTATAATTTTTAAACAGAAAATGACGTCAGACATTAAAAAAACGCGCATTCTTCTTCACAAATCAGTTACATTTCAATATTTTTACCAAGGCCTCCTTATCATAATAATTATATGACGAGGGAGTCTTGATTTTTACATTACGTTGATACCAAGTTTTAGACGCTAGGCGAAATGATTCAGTGAGTAAAAATGGTGTCATATTTAAAACAAAACGATAATTTTTTTTTTTTTTTTATATATATAAAAGTAAATATTTGACCAATACTAAATGGTCAATAATATGAGAACTAAAAGCAAATTTCTGATTTTTTTTTTTTTTTTTTTTTTTTTTTTTTTTTTTTTTGCGGGGACTGAGATTAGAACTCAAAGTTTGTGCGAATGTTCACAAGAAAAGTTGTATCGGACGCACGGGACTTTAAGTTTGGAAATACATTCATTAATAATCTATTGCGCGTTAAAATACTTTCAAATTGTGAATTTAAGTGGTGCGTATGTAAATTGTGAGAATAAGAAAATAACGCACAGTTTATAATTTATGGAGGAAAATTTTATGATGTGACAAAGAGAAATCCTTTTTACTAATTTTTCATCCGGTAAAAACAAATATAAGAGCCTCAATCGATAACTTAATCATAATTACTCATATTCATTACGTATTCTAATATAGTTTAATTTTTCAATAATTTAAGCAGTTGAAGTTTGTGGACATAATATTTTGGTAATTTTAGGTTAAAAATATTATATTTTTTTAAGAGTTAGATAACCAATGTAAGATGAATTTATTTATTCTGATTATGGCACAGATGTCATATTCGCCCCATACTGGCGCGATTTTTTTTCGACGCCGATTTGGCAAAAACATCAACAGCATAAACAACAACATCCGGGTTACCATATCAAGCAAAATAACGACACTTTGGCTCCGGTTAAGTATACATTGCGTATATGACATTGGCGTTGGAAAAAAATCGCGCCAATATGGGGCGAATATGATATCTGTGCCCTAATTATATTTGTAGCTTTATTATAAATTCGATCTGACAGTTCCTTTCTAACATTTTAGTTCGTCGAATTTCGACGGGTTCCAACTCGTATATATAAAATCCTAATGAAACGAATTTATGAAACGATTCTTTGAAACGACTGATTAAACAACTGATTATGTTTCACGGCGATTTCTCCTAAAATATGGAATACTTTGCGATGAAATTAACACCAAAAATCCGTATTGATCTGGAGATTTCAAAACTGGTATTAGAATTTTTAAATTCGAATAAGTTTTCGAAATATTAATTTTTTTCTAATTTTAAGTGCATTTTTCTAATGATGGCAACTCAAATTTTAATCAGAACAGATTTTTTTTTTCAGATTTCAGAAAAGGTTATTTTAAATGAATTTGGCGACCAGTTTGGCCTCCCTTAAATCATAGCTGCCAACATCTTACGCTTTTTTGTACCACAAAAATTTTATAGTAAAATTTATCTTTTTAAATCGCCGTAATCTGCCGATTAAATAAGGCAAAATTTTCTATTAAATTTTTGTGGTCAAAAAAAGCGGAAGAGTTGGCAGCTATGCTTAAATATATGCTAAGAAATGTATCGTGCACTTTTATTTATAATTCAGTTTACTTGAACAATCTTTCGCCAAATCGAAAATTTCTGATTGGCGCCAAAATGGTATTATTTTGATTGACATGGTAACCCTGCTATTGTTGTTTATTTAATAATAAATGTTTATTTACTTTTATTTCTTTTTTAAAATTATATAAACTATTTTGTTCTATTGTTATTAATTTTTTGTTGTTATTGTTATTTCGTTTTGAAAATAATAGAATTTAATTAAAAAATACGGTACTACTTACGTAAATAAGTGCGAGAAGTAAATCAAAATTACGTCCTTTACTAATCATATCATAATATTAAAATATTTATTTGCTTAAAAGACGTTATAAAAACACATTAAAATTAAATTAAAAATCTATATTTTGTAAATATAGGTAAAATATATTTGTAATATAGATTTTTAATTTACTTTTAATGTGTTTCTATAACATCTTTTAAGCAAATAAATATTTTAATATTATGATACGGTACTACATAGTTATTCCGTCGACCAATTTCGCCAAATTATACAAACTGACATAATTTTTATTTTAAATAACGAAAGAACAAATAAATTAGTATAACATTAATAAATATACAAATAAAACGTCGAAATAAAAATCACTTGATGACGTAACATGTGTAACTCAAGTGAATGTGACATTTACGATCAACCATTATTGACATTTAATCTTATAATTTGGCGATAGATTTTTGGTCGACGGGATAACTAAGGACGGGATAACCCAAAATGCATATGTAACTGGTTACGGTAACTGGAAAACGAGGTTTACGCCAAATTTTCGTTAAAAAAAAAAAGAAAAAAAAATCACGCCAAACGTGGGCGTATATGACATCTGGCCAAATGTTAAATAATGCGGGAAGAGTTCCATATTGTGTGCTGGTTTTTTAGGCGTGCTTTTTTTGGCATTAAATGAATCGATATGGTTACGATCTTCAGCCTTTGGGGTTGCTTTTTTCTGGAATGGACTTTATTCATATGTTTTTTGCGTATTTTTTTTTGCATTTAACCTATATTTTTCGGAAAAATATATAACTTTTGTTTTAATTTGACATGTATAATAAATATAATAAATACATAAAATTATATATAAGTACATAATATTTATTTATAGGTGTATATATATTATGTATGTATAAGGTATATCTCTATACATAATATATATAAAACTATCTGTATAAACATCGTACTTTTTAACATGTGACATATATAACATTTATTAAATATATATACATGTTTACAAATATTTAAAGACCATGTTTTTCCGCCTGAAAAATTTTATAAGACGCTAAAACGGCTTTTCGGCGCCCTTTTGGATTCCTTCTCCAATCGCGCCAACCAGCACACAATATGGAACTCTTCCCAATAATGCAACAAATCACGACATTTAATTTCAACTTCAAATCAATGTTTTAATTTACCACTCGAAAAAAAAAAAATGCTAACTGGCAATTTAAAAAAAGCTATTGGCGAGATTTGCACCCGGCTAGCGTAACAGGACCAAGAATTCTTTGGGACCATGATAACTATTATATAGTTTTATTTTTAAAAAAAATTGATTTTTTAATCAAAATGGAAAACATTTGGCACAGATGTTATACACGGCCCCATATTGGCGGGATTTTTTTTCTGACGCCAATGTCATATACGCAACTGGTACTTAACTGGCGCCAAAGTATTGCTATTTTGCTTGATATGGTAAGGCCGGATGTTGTTGTTTATGCTGTTGATGCGTTCCCCAAATTAGCGTCGGAAAAAAATCGCGCCAATATCGTATATGATATCTGTGCCAAACTTTCACATGAAAGGCGAAGGGATCAGACCGTATTTGTTTATGACAGTTGATGACTTGAACTATTATAATACTAGTGTAAATACCCGTCCTAGGACGGTGGGTAAGAATTGTGTTTTTAACTTAAAATTTGAAAAACTGATAAAAAAAATAATTGACAATATGGAAGCGTTTAGATGAGCAAAGTTCGGCTAGTTTAAGTTCTAATAAACACACAATTAGCTTTTACAATATTTCTGGGTAAACCAGGTTTTCCGGCTCATATACTGTAACAAAATTAAGATTTCTTAATAAAAGAAAAATTTAATAAATATGCAATAAAAGTGCGTAATTAAAACAGTCTGCTGCAACTATTGAAATAATACTATTTTTATTTAACAACACTTTGAAATTGTATTTTTATCGTTTATCCCCCTTTCCTCCCCCCATTCTCCATTTTTTTAAATATGTATATTGATTAATAAATAAGTATCGCGGGTTGAATCCCATCCGTCTAATCCCCTAAGCTTCTGTCTTCCTGATGCAAAGCTATAAATCAAAAATTATTAATTTTACTTTTCGTATAAATATTAATTTTTTACTTTTAAAATATGCGATGTTTTTTTTTTTTTTTAAGTTTAAATTTACATACACCTGTATATAGAAAAGGAAAATATAAGCAATGTGTAATTTAAAAATAAGTTACAAAATGCCAGGATATTATTTCGGGGAGGGGGGGGGGGCGACTAATCCCCTAAGCTTCTGTCCTCCTGATGCAAAGCTAAAAATCAAAAATTATTAATTTTACTTTTCGTATAAATATTAATTTTTTACTTTTAAAATATGGAATATGTTTTTTTTTTTAAGTTTAAATTTACATACACCTGTATATAGAAAAAAAAATATAAGTAAAATGTAATTTAAAAATAAGTTACAAAATGCCAGGATATTATTTCGGGGAGGGAGGGGCGACTAATCCCCCAAGCTTCTGTCCTCCTGATGCAAAGCTATAAATCAAAAATTATTAATTTTACTTTTCGTATAAATATTAATTTTTTACTTTTAAAATATGGAATATGTTTGATTTTTTTTTCTTTTAAGTTTAAATTTACATACACCTGTATATAGAAAAGGAAAATATAAGTAATGTGTAATTTAAAAATAAGTTACGAAATAATAAGTCTAAAATATTTAAATTGATTACTTTTTTAAAAGAACGTCAGTTTTATCAATTTTTTGCAGGAAAAAAAAGGATATTTTTAAAAATACCATATCATTGTTTTCCGTGATTAAAATTCCTTACATGTCGCAAAGAAAATTTAATATGATTGCAACTTAATACTTGAAATAATCTCAGTTAGGAAGAAGTGTCTACCACTTATCAATTATCAGGATTTGTAACCTTGAGAAGTAATCGCGGGATTCTTGTTTCTTGTCAACCAATGGGAGAATGGAACCTTTCACCCTTGAGTCTCTTCTTCGGAGACTGGTAAGATTGATGGATTCTCCCCGCCCTGCGTTACACTGCCTTTTATTATATAGAGATAGATGAAATGATGGCCATAAAAGAATATTTGGCGGCTTATCACCTGTGCATGGCTAACATTAAAGTACCAAAATGGCACCTAGAGTATAAAAAGCGAAGTGCCCCGCCCGAAACTGTTGATGATAGTCACATGACTTAGGCTATTGTTATAGAGATTGTTTTAAAATACCGGGAGACAAAGACTCTGTATACTTAATTCATTCCATTTTAGCTACTTTTCAAATGTTTAACTGATCCTCTTTAATCAAAAACGAAAATAACCATTGGATGTCTTAACAGCAACTGAATCGCCCTTACATTTTTGCAATCAAAGGGAATTGAATGGAAACCCATTTACAGGGAGATCTGCACAGCTTTTTTCAGTATAATTCAATATTCTCTTATATTTTTTAAACCCATCAGATTAGAGTGTTTTTAGATTCTACGGTGTCTGAACGGGGGTTGGCGAGCGTAGCTTGCAGGGGGCAGAGCCCCCTAGTATATATATATTAATAATTAAGAATCATGTAAATATCCATATTTTGAAAAAAAAATCGATATGAGTTGATTGCTGGTTATTGACAAAAAGACTTGCTTATTTTGTTGATGTTATGAAACATGCAAATATCCTTTTAATTGTATCATAGTTTTATACCATCAGTGTCTAGAATTAGAATATTTAATTTTATATGTAACTTTGTCAATTTTCTACATGCTTGAATATTTCAGATCAGCACATATAATGGCCAAATTTATTGAAAAGGGTTTGCAATGCACATATATCTATATATTTTATTTTATTAATTAAGAATCGTGCAAAAATAATCAATCTTCTGAAAAAAATATTTCGTTATGAGTTGGTTGCCGGATACTGGCGAAGTTACTTATTTTCTTAATATTGTGTAAATATTTTTTTATTATAGTTTTTACAATACAACTGCCTAAAATTCAAACATTTGATTTAATACAGACGATCGAGTTTGGACGTGGTGAAACGTTCAGCATTAAATTAATTTAAATTATCGAAAAAGTATTTTATGTTTAAACATTGGAAAGGTATTTATTAGGCATAATTGCAGGTAATGCCAATGGTCATCTAATCTAATACAGCTGTGTAGTTTTTTTTTTTTTTTTTTTTTTTTTTTTTTTTAACCATTTGGAAAAATGGTTATTGTCCTCGTCAGGGTAGGAAATCAAAAGCATATCTGAAACTTTTTATTGATTTAATCCGCATTTTATTCATTTTCTTATTGGTCTATGCACTAACCTTTACTTTAAACAGAGATGGATACTTCTGTTTTCACTATGACAGAAAAGTAATAAAAACTACCAAAAAAATTAATAACTCAGAAACAAATTAAGATACAGCTTTCAAACAAATTGCATTTAAAAGTACATTTTTTTCTCTATACGACGGTGTAAAAAGTAATATTGTGGGATGTTTAGAAGTTTAAAAATGAAATTTGATTTAAAATTGGTCATCGGATTTCTTGGAAATCTGAGGATGGAAAAGCCTTTTTTCGAACAGCCAATGAAATATGATTAATAATACGTAATAATACTTGGATAATACGTAAGTTTCAGGTGGATAATACGTACGAGTCGCAGGTGATTTTTGTCGCTTGCAACTTTTACGTGTAATAACACTATTAATGTTTAATTCATGGCGTACGTAATGTATGATCAACTCCATGCGATTTTTTATGTCTTAAATTTTAGTCTTTGAAAAAATCATTTTCCAAATGGTCGTTGTAATTTGTTAAATTGCTTTTTATTTATTTATTTTATTTTATTTTTTTCATTTTGAGAGCATGTTACTGAACTTGTAAATCTACACTGTAAGAAAAAATAATACAAGTTTTCCGGTAGGAATCGGAAAAATAGTTGCCCTTACCGTACCGGAATAATTTCCAACCCAGCTCGGAATAAAATCCGTGAAATCGGAAGAAAATCCGTAAAATCGGAATAAAATCCGTAAAATACCGTTTTACTGACTATTTCCTTATTTTTACTGATTTTACTCCGAACAGGGTCGGAAATTATTCCGGTACGATAAGGGCAACTATTTTTCCGATTCCTACCGGAAAACTGGCAGTTTTTTTTTTACAGTGTACTTACACTTCTCTCATACACTCATACACAACAAACGAGAAAGTCATCTCACTGGGCGTTAACATATAAGTGCAATTTACAAGGAAGATCTCCTTAACCCTTTAGTGCGCAGCTTTGCATATATGCAAACAACTGTGTTTTGAATTTAATAGATTTTTTTCATTCGTATATACCTAATTCACACTAGAAAATTAAAATAGCAATATGTGCTTTAATTAATAACAGACATTCCGTTATTTAAATAAAACCAAATTAATCATTGAAACTTTCTGGCGTAAAGTCAGATTCTTTGAAGTACATAATTTCTAGAACGTATTCTATCATGGGAATTAAAGGGTTAAATGTTAGGTTTTATAAAATAAATAATAATATAAAATAAGGTATTTGGAGACATACTTATTAAAATATTTATTAATTTGCATTATTTTAGCGTAAAACAGCCACGCGACAGTAGTTTTTACTTATATTGCAGATGTGCAACAGAAGGAAAGATTGACATATTATATGAAAAATGTATCTCTGATTTTTTTCATTATTTTCCCTGATTTTTTCATTATTTTTTATTATTATATACCTTTCAGAGAATCATATATAATTTTTTCGAAAAAAATACAATATCGCGCATTTAAGGGTTAAAGCGCATATCAGGATATTTTGAAAAAATAATAAAATGCTGATGATTCTCCATACGTACCTAATATAAGATAAGTGAAATTTAGCTGCGGCAAAAGTGACTTGTTCCACGCGATTAGGCAATAAAAAATGGGGCTCACTAAATGCATGTGATTGAATTTGCAATATTTACTGAATTTAAAGTTGAATAATGAAATTGTTTACTGATTTTTGTATAAGGTATTGTATACACTGTTAAAAATTTTGCAGCATTCTGGCAGGTCATTCGACCGTTTTTTGAAAAAACGGTTTCATAACCATAATTTAACTATATTCTGACCATAAAATGGCCAATAATATGGTCAGAATGGTGTTAAATTACGGTTGTGTAACCGTTTTCGGAAAAAACGGTCAAATGACCTGCCAGAATGCTGCAAATTTTTAACAGTGTATAATATACATGAACGTAAGTGAGTATGATATCAGTTATTTTATTTCATAATTGAAATTTTTTCTAATATATTTTATTTTGAAAGCTGAAAATAGCTATTTTAAAGTAGATCCAAGATGTTGGACCTCATGTTTTGGTCTGAAAAATTAAATCGTTTTATTTTACTTTTCTTTCATTTTTTCTATAATAATGTATATATATTTGAGAATAAATGTGTACAATACAGTATGAATTTTGTTTAAAAAATATACATGAAAAAATGTGGGAGTGTCAGATGTTAGAGAAGAGGAAATTAGATTAAAAATGCTTTTCTGATTTTTTTTTTTTTCTTTTAACCATTTGGAAAAATGGTTATTGTCCTCTGTCAGGGTAGGAAATCAAAAACATATCTGAAGCGTTTTATTTGTTTAATCCGCATTTTATTCGTTTTATGATTGGTCTATACAGTAATCTGTATTTTCCCTTTACTTTCAACAGAGATGAATACTTCTGTTGCCACTATGACAAAAAAGTAATAAGAACTAAAAAAAAAAAAAATTATTAACTCAGAAACAAATTGAGATACAGCTTTCAAACAAATTCCATTTAAAAGTACATTTTTTTTCTCTATACGACGGTGTAAAAAGTAGTATTGTGAGATGTTTAGAAGTTTTAGAATGACATTTCATTTAAAATTGGTCCAGGAATATTAATATTTAATCCATGGCGTACGTAATGAATGACCAGCTCCGTAGAAGTTTAAAAATTTACAGTACCGAAAAATGTAACCCATGGCGTACGTAATGTATGATCAACTACGTGCGATTTTTTATGTCTTAAATTTTAGTCTTTGAAAAAATCATTTTCCAAATGGTCGTTGTAATTTGTTAAATTGTTTTTTTTTTTTAATTTAAGTTAAATTTATTTAAAATGGTTCATCGTGCAGAGTAGAAGTATATATTGGATAAAGTTTATCCAACTCGTAGAATTATCACAAAATCAATTACCACAAAAAATAATTTTTTAACAAATTTTATTATGTCGCCAAACAGCAATAAATCGCCAAATAACGATATTTTCGGAATTTTTTACATTCGAGATTTTGCAGACTTTTCTTTTATAAATTGATATACCCATATGAAAAGAACAGCATCCTTAAATTATTTTTAATTGTTTTAAGTAGCTACTTATGGAGACCTCCTTTCTTAGATACTTCCGCAGCAACATGAATAATTTAATGTATAATTCTGTGATATTCTGTATGCATATCGTACTATGTTATAGTAAAATATAGGCACTAGTTTTGAGACATTTAAAACTCGCATTATCATTATTATTTCGTACTGCAAATAAATAATAAAAAAGAAAAAAGTTTTTTTTTTTTTCTTAAAAACTTGTAGATAAATGCAAAGGAAATGATTTTTTAAATGTTATTATTTTTATTCGAAATCTTTTTTTATTTTTTTAATATTTTAAAATAAGTTTTAACTTAGTCAAAAGGTTTTATGTTTGTATTTATTTTTATGTTTACACTACGTCTGCAAACATAAACAGAAGCGTTTTTGAACAGGGAATTTGAAAGAAATTCATCTCGAATTTTGACCATTTTTATTTTCTTCTTTTCTATTTTTTTTAATAATTCGATTTGAAAAAGAGTATTCTATCGATGTTGATATAGATAGTTTCATTTTATTTTATTTTATTTTATTTTATTTTTATTTTTTTTTATTTTTTTTTTTGTAATGTCACAGTGATTTAAAAGAATTTTCAGAAATGAGCCCATTCGAATTTCATTATTAAATTCTCACAAGCATTCTAATTTTATTTATTTACAATTTAAATTACATTTCTTTCTGCTCGAGACTGTTCGACGTATAAATTTAATTTTAAACATTTTAACTGCAAAGAACTCGGTTTTATTGAATTTGGTAGGTAGGTTTTTTTTAATATTTTTATATAATATATAAGGGGAAAAAAAGCATAATTTTCAAAATGAACTACTGTTTCATATTTATGCTACGGTATTTTAAATAAGATGTATACACAATGTACAATTCAAATGAGTTTATATTCCATAATACTGCATGGTGTAGTCAAAATATGTTTCCAGATTTTCAGGGATTTCTAGAATTTACATCATTAAATTTATTAAAAGATGTTTTATTTTAAACGATTGGACAGATTAGAGAAGCAGTGCCAATATTCGTCAAGCTAATAGAACTTTTTTTTAACTACTACCTATACTCGCTTTGGTAGCGAGTTACTGAACCTGTAAATCTACTTACACGGCTCGCATACATAGCAAAAGAGAAAGTCATCCGATTGGGCGTTAACACAGAAGTGCAGCTTAGACGTTTCCGTAGTGCCGTAGTTGCTAAAATGCAACTTCTGTATTACACTCGACACATTGTACTATGTTATATTAAAATACAAGAACAAGTTTAAAGAAAATTAAAATTCACATTACCATTCTTTTTTTTTTACACATTGAAAAACAAACTGTTGGTTTTACGGTATGATACTGGCACCCCATCTGCCAGTATTATACAGTAAAATTAACAATCATAAACCTTAAATATGCAGTAGTATACCATATTATAAATACACTAGCAGTAATATAATGTATATTACTGTTTAACGGTATATTACTGCTTAGTTTACGGTTTATTATTGTTGATTTTACGATATAATATTGGCACTCAGCTGCCAGTATTATACCGTAAAATCAACATTTTTTTCCAGTGTACAGAAACGAAATTGTAAGGGGGGGGGGGAGATTGTTTATTTGTATATTTTTTATTTAAAATTGTAGCTAAATGCAAATGAAATTACTTTTTCAATATTAATTTTTTAAGTCTTTATATATTTTTTAAAACATATAATGACTTTTATCATAATAAAAATGTGTTACGTGAGAAAAAATAAATAGACTGGTTTGAGAAAACATAAATAGAGGAGACTGAGAAAACATAAATAGAGGAGATTGAGAAAACATAAATAGAAGATTTATTGAGAGTGGATTTTAAAAACATACATCTCAAATTTTAACCTTTTCTTTCTTTTTGATGTTCTTTTTTTTTTTTTCGAAATTAGATTTTAAAAAGAGAATTCTATTGATCATGATAGAGATACTTTTTTTCAAAAGGAAAGCATATTTTAAAAGGATTTTTTCTCGTATTCCGTTACAGGAAAAAAATTAAATTATTCTATTTCCTGGAAAAATATGAATTCACAGGAACGATCCCTTTCCGAAAAGTTACCATTCAATTTTTAGTAGCATTCTGCATATAATTATTTTCAAATTTATATTATATTTTTTCGTATTCGACACATTTTAGTTTTAAATTTAACTTTAAAAAATTTAACTTTTTTTTTAAGGGCAAAGTCTAAAACTCATTTTTATTTCATTTTACATCACCCTCTCACATTTAAAAAATCTTTTTTTTCTCAGATAATATAGATTTTCTTACTACAATAGCATAAGTATAATTGCATAATAGAGATATATCTGTTTAAATTTCTATAAAAAAAACAATAGTTTTTTATTTATTTATTTTCTTAATTGAAGAATCACTTAACCTTTCGCAATAAATTAAAAAATATATATATGTAGCTAATTTGCATTCTCTTTCTAAATTTCATCTAAATTAACATTTTTGTAGCATGCAAATGATGAGGGGGGAAAAAAAGAAAGCTTCAAATTTTTTAACCCCAAATTGACGCACAGACATGAAAAAGGTATTATTCAACTATAATTTGTTTCATTATAATTGTTTTTCAATAAAAAAAAGCATAGAAAACTACCTCTATATCACAAAAGAAACAAAATATTTAAAATATTAATATTAATATAAAATTTTTCATCATATTTCGATTTTAGGGTAAATTTTATCCACAGTTATCAAATTTGAAAACATTAGATGGAGAAAAAAACGGAAATTTATTATAAATAAATTTTGGAATATTTTCTGTTAAAATATATAGTGACAATATACTTTAGAATAAAGTTAGATTAAAAAAAAAAAAACTAACGACACACATGGAAATAAACGAAATTATTCTTATTGCTAACACCCTATGTAATACTTAGGATTCTATAACTGTAACATCGTTAAGAGCTAATTTGTCGAGTAAAATTTATTCATATACTGCTAGCTTTCGGTTATTATAACTAATTATATTTAGAATAAATATGATCACGTTCAGACGTTACTATTGCATAACTTATACAAAGTACATAATATTTTGAAAAATGTTTTATAGTCTGACTCAATCTAACGAAAATGGTCATAATAATGTATTTCTTTTTTTCTTTCTTTTTTTTTTAAATAAAATAACTGTTTTATTTTTTTTATTTATTTATTTTTTTTTTTTTTGTTTTACAAATATTCAATTTTAAAAAAAAAAAAATTTTTTTTAAAGGTAGTTTTAAAACATTTGCTTTCTGTTATAATTTATTTTAAAGCGATTTGAACAAAAACGTTGTGTAGCTGTAATAATGTATGTATATTTTTTTGTTTCTATCGAAAGTGTATAAAAGAATGTTTATTTTTTATATTAAAAAAAAAAAGAAATGTATTCTTAAAACAAAATCTTTACAGTAATAATAATAATAATAATAATAATAATAATAATATAAACTTAAAATCAATTTAATAATTATTTCTTCTTATTCTTTTTTGTGTAATGGCACAAATAAAAAAATTTTATTTCAAAAATAAAATTATTGACAAATAAGTTTTTTTTTAATAAAAATTCAATCATATCATTCGTTGCATATCAATCCTGGTTGTAATAATATTATATTATAGTTATGAAACAAAATAACTATAAAGTTAATAAGTAAATTAAGTTTTCAACAAAACTGACGTGGTTTTAAATAATCATGGTATGCATATATATTACCCTTTTGAATGAAATCTATTAGCTTATCATAGTTATCCATTCCGATTCTATATAGTAGCACTAGCTCTTTTACCCTTTTTCGTTTTTGTCTCTCTCTCTCTTGCTTGGCTCAAATTTGCTTAGCTATTTCTTGTCATGTGGTCCATGTCACATTTGGTATTCTATAGCATTTATTTCAATTTTATTTCTCAGCGAGTTTCTGCTTTTAGTTATTAAGTTTTTTATCTATTATAGTTGAATTTTAATTCGTTTATTGGATATCTTAATTGATTTCAATTATCCTAGGGTTTTTTTTTTTTTTTTTTTTTTTTTTTGATATGTTATAAGGACCTCGACATTGTCGTTTTTAGGCCCCATTCTGACAATAATCGGCGGAATACCGTATCTTTACTATGAGTTATGCTTATATGAAGTTTCTGAAAAACATCCATAACACATTCATAGCTTCTTATTTTGTATTTTCACTCGCATGTGTTTAATTTTTTTTTCAGTTTTTTTTTTTTTCGTTTATAATATTTAAAATAAAAACCTTAAACAGTTTATTGCTAACTTATACATACATAAACAGTTTAATTTAAAAACGCAATATTTTTTTTTAATGCTGCATTTATGAAAATATTTACTAAATGCCATGCTTCTTAAGAGAAACTAAAATCTAAGTTAACTATCACTTTTCGACTGTTATAGTGTCCTTTTAATTTCTTATCAGTTTAAAATAGTGGTAATCACTAAAATTTCTATTAGATCTAAAATATAGTAAAGAAGTGAACTCATTTATATAGTCATCTGTGTAAATGAAATATTGTATATACTAATTATTAATTGGTAAATATTAATTTAAACCAATGTTATGGATTTAATCTAAATTGCATAGTGCATAAGTTCCATTAGATAACAAGAACAGTTCCTGAATGTAAGATAAAACGCAATATTTGCAATATTTTATTTCGGAATTGGAGATATTATTTGGAAAAAATGTTTATAGAAACTTCATGTTCATTTTTATTACATCAGATTTTAAAAGCACTCACGAAGTCCTTAAAATATTTTGCAATATATGTATTAATAAATTCTATATATGCATAGTATGTTTATATATATATATTTTTTTTTAATTCTGTGCCCAACTTGTGAGACTGTATAAAATGAATTCGAGAGCCGCATTCAGCCTGCGGACTGTGTAGTGAGTTGCCTGTACAATTACTTTTGCGCCCGCATATATAGAAGGCCACAAAGGCGTCTAACTATTTATAATCTTTATCTTGGTAGTTCGTCAAAAGTTCACTATTATCTGTATGAAATGCTAGAACGTTTTCAATAACAAAAACAAAGATAAATTAAGTATCCATGATTTAAATAATAATAATAATAATAATAATAATAATACAGTAAAGTCATTTCTGTTCTAATTTTCGTGCATTTCTACTACTTTTCTCGAATAATAATCTTTGTCTTATTTAATGCATAAATTCTGCTATCAAATGAGGCAAAGATTATTATTTAAAAAGATTAGTTAGAAACCACGATTATTGAAGTTGCAATCACTTCACTGATAATAACAAGCAGAAAACAGCAAACACTGTGAAAACGTAATCTGACTGTAACGGAATCCTACCTTTAAAAAAAAAAAACTTCATAATCCCGGCAAAAATAAAACCATGCAAATATATTTGATATGGCAGAAGCCTGTGCAGAGGGAATTTTTTTTTTTGCCGTTCCTTATGATTTAATCTTAGTAGATTTTACAGTTTAAAAATAAATAAACAAATAATAATAATAGAAATAATTATTAATTAGGAAAACTATGTATGTCATAACAAATGACCACGAATGTTTTTCGAGATTTTATTTCATCATGGATATCTAAATGGATTTAATTTTTTATTTTGATATTTTGTATGTTAGATTAAGTAAAAGCAATTTGCGATCAATAAACATTCTTTTATGTTTCGTTATTATTTTTCCTGTTGTTTTTTACAATCGCTTATTTTTATTATGAAACTTACAAAACTTTTAATTATAACTTATCTGAGAAAATTATTTCTTTGTTGCCTTTTACATTTATTTATTTTTACTGTGAAACTAGAAAAACTTGTATAGTATAATAAATAATAAAGTATAATAAATCTGAGATAACCAAATAGCTTAAAACCCTTTATCTACTGACAGTACTTATAAGCACCATTAAAATAACTCGTTATAAAATTCATTTAATACATCGTTTAGTTGTAATACAGTTTAGAATGGGTTATATATACATTACTTTATCTTGTTCCAAAAGCATTATTGGTTACACAAAACAAAAATATTTTTAAAAAGATGAGTGCGTTTGCCTTTGCATCTTTTCAGCTTTCTTGGCAATGGGGGGGGGGAGGGGGATTTTTCAATTCGGAAATATTTCTACAGTAAGAAATTCGGAAAAATTTCTATACATTTCCTAATTCTATAAAATACTAAGAAAAATATTTAAAATAAAAAATTTAAGAGGGGTTATAAATATTGCACAAAATCTCTATAAATTAAAATTTAATTAACCCTCTGAGCGGTTTCCCCGCATTTTTCCATTTCTCAAAAACAACTTAAAACTGTTGTAGAAAAAAATATTTTAAACAGAATTGTATTTTTAAATGTATGTCAAATAAAGGGGCATGAATTGTATTGTAGAAATAAACAAAGAAAGATAATTTCAATTATTTTTATAAGCATTTTTATGAAAATGCAGGAAAGCCCTCTAGACGCTCAGAGAGTTATCCTTCTAAATGCTTCAATCATTCTAAAATCCTTCTAAGATTTATTAATGATTATGTATTTCTTCTAATGTAGTTTATACGATTCACGAAAAAGCCTTTAGAAGATAAAATTTTCATGAATTCATAATTCAGTACATAAAGGGTTAAGAACGGCAAACTATTCGTTTTTTATTTATTTTTTTAATGCAAAATTAATCGAAATAAATTTTACTAATATATACAATTTTTTTTTTTCAAAAATTGACTAAATAGGTCCATGGACATTGTCAGAACGAAATCCAAAGAGAGAACAGGATTTTAAATCCGTTGACTGTTATTATGACTGTTAATATGACTGTTATTTTCATTGAAGGCTAAGGGATTTTTTTTTTTTCGAAACTGCACAAAACGCTTCTTCTGAAATTGATAGCCTAACTGAAAGATAGGGAAATCTCGATTTTTAGGGTTCCGTACTTAAAAAGTAAAAACGGAACCATTATAAGATCACTCCTGTGTCTGTCTGTCACAGCCCTTTTACTCGTAAACTATGCAACGTGGAAAGTTCAAATTCGGGGAAGTAATAAAGACTATTGACCCACATATTTACAGATTAATAAATATTCATAAATATATTTAGGACAAATGTAGAGGGTTTAATTAAGTTACTTGAAAAAAAAAAATCTTTACTTTGTATATCGTGTGGGGTATCGTGTGAAAACTTTCGTAACGCTGAAATCAAAAATATATTTAATTTAATTTTAGGTATTATATTTTCAAAGTTATGGTGGAAAATGTAGTGCAAAAAGATGCCCCCCCCCCCCCCATCTAACTCCAAATCTATTGAAACTAAAATTATGAAAAAATTAGAGGTAGTAGACATTAATTTAAA
The DNA here is from genome assembly GCA_963932465.1 of Maratus speciosus. Classification (NCBI taxonomy): domain Eukaryota; kingdom Metazoa; phylum Arthropoda; class Arachnida; order Araneae; family Salticidae; genus Maratus; species Maratus speciosus. Next base: position 258,547,608 of record OZ010793.1, on the reverse strand, counting down.
CATTGCAGGAAAATTATAGCGATTAACCTAGGTCACATAGTTTTTGAGAAAATCGCATTTTTCCGTTACAATCACATTTCGATTTACAGGCTTCAGCAAAATCGTTAAGCAAAGCTGGAAGCACTTATCGTAGCAGAAGTATAAAAGCATTGTTGATCATAAATTTCGGAAAAGAATGCTCTGTAATTAGCCGAGATATTAACCCTTAAAGACACGGACAGTTTGAGCATACGTAATGACAGGGACGGCGTACTCTATGATCCATCGGGTTTTAAAGCCTAGATAACAAATTTTAAGGATATATTTATGTAATTCAATGCTCAGTAGCAGTATAAAAGCAATAAACGTCAAATTGTTAAAAACAGACTAATTTAATGAGAATTAATCACATAAATACTATAGGATTTGCGACTAGTTTCCATTGAGTGGCTCTCTCAGTACACCTACTATGTCTTTAAAGGTTAACTAAAAACCTATATGGAATAATAAATATACAGAATAGCTATATTTGCTATTATTTAGGTTCCATATATCTTTGAACTTTCATGGTATATCCATTTATACTTTTCTAGTATACAAGGTGGAAAGGAAAGTCCCTTTAACCTGAAAATACTTGTGAACGGAGAGAGCTACAGCTATGCAAGTGAGGTAACGGTATAGTAAAGCGACTAAGCCCGATTTAACGAAAACGACAGCAGCGCCCCTAGTGGCGAAATTTGGAAGATAGACACTGCAAATCGAAAACGAAAAGAGATAGAGCAAAATTTCCAGTTAGAATGTTTTAGAGCATCAATTAATTAATAGAATACGACATTTGGTTTACAGGATAAGATATATCCTCGCCTGTTTACCCAAAAATGTCCGAAATCGATGCACTCCATTTTGTGTAAACGTTTGAATGGAATAGTCAGAAGTATGAAGAAATACGCACAATTTATGTTATAAATACGTACTTATCTCAATACATTTTGATAACATCACACACACACACAAAAAAAAGACAAACTGTCTCACAGTGATAAAAAGTTAATATTCAGTATATTCGAAAAGTTCGCCATTGCTCGCGATACACGTTTGTATTCGAGAAATTAATTCTGCATGCACATTTCTCAGCATGGAACGTCTATTGCAAGCCTCTTCAATACGACGACATAGATTTAACCCTTTCAAGGGCGGTGGCTAGACGGTCTAGTCACCTAATTTTAATTCTAAAACTGACAAATGGCACCAAGAATATTTTAATAAAATTTTGCTTTTGTAATGAAAGTGCAAATTAGCGGGTTTTTGTTTTCAGAGAAATTCGTTTGAATATTCTGGTGTCAGTCAATTATTTCATCAGTTTACGAACAGAATTCTTCTGGCCCTGAAAGGGTTATTCTAAAATTTTAAATGCATTGGAAATTGAATCTTTACAGACATTACAGGACAGTATAACGTCACAATCTGAAATTGTACACTGCTAAATTTCCGGAATGTGAATAGGCAAAGTAGAATCGTCGCTCATCGATTTCGGACATTTTTGGGTATGCAGGCGACAAGTTATCTTATCCGTGTGAACCAAATGTCGTTTCGTACTAATGAATTGATGCTCTTAAACTTTCTAATTGGAAAATTTGCTTTACCTCTTTTCGTTTTCGATTTGCAATGGCTATCTTCCAAATTTCGCCACTAGGGGTGCTGCTGTCGTTTGCATTAGGTCGGGCATTGTCGCTTTCCTGTACCGTTCTCTCACCGTTATCTCACAAGTATTTTCAGGTTAAAGGAACTTTCTTTTGCACCCTGTATACTTTACAGCTATACCCAACCCTACGTTGTATAGTTTTTACAAAGTCTTAGTATTCTTTTAGCAACGGTATTTTTTTAATAATACACTTACTAATTCATATATTATTGTACGTAACCCTCTGTGCGCGAGTAATACTCGCACTTGACCGTTTATTAAATTCACGATCACTTTCAAAACATTCTTGCATTTCTTTAAAGATTAAATGAAGAAACATTTATGTAAAATAGGTTGAATTAAGGATTTTTTGCCAGAAACAGAATACCCCGTGCAAGACAATTTTTAATCATATCGATATAAAACAATTACACAACAGGAATCGATTCAGACTAAATTTGACGCATATTTAGGGGCCCCTTCACAAAAAACCTCTTAATAAAACAGGCCTCTTCACAAAATTCTTTTTAAAACAGCTCTCTTCACAAAATTCCTTTTAATAAAACAGGCCTTTCACAAAATTCCATTCCATAAAAACACACTCTTGATTTATTATTACTATTATTATTATTATTATTATTATTATTATTTAGGGTTTTAATATGTGTAATCTGCAAATCTGCAAAGAAACAAATTCACAAGAAAGGAAAACTTCTGCAAGAGGGACCTTCAAGAAGTTATTGTTAATAAATGTTTCGCTAGAACTTGAGTATCTGAGCTTCATCTTTTGTTACAAAATGGGGTTTTTTTTTTCACAAAATATAATAAATTTCACAAAATAACTTTTACTTTTTACAAAATGAGCCTCAAGAAAAAAAAAAAAAAACATACGTAGACCGCTGCATAAATATAAAAATTGAGACTTATTATTCTTATCATATATTTTTCTTTCATCAGGAGGACCTTTCCCCCTTCACCCCCCATTTAAGATAACTTTTTAAAAGGTGAACGTAAAAATAAAGTAAAACAAGTTGTACGGTGGGTCCAGGGAAGCAGAGCCCCCTGACAAAAATTCTTTAGTTTCTTGGTGTTTAATGACTTGGAAGAATCTATTTTAATATATTTTTTGAAATAATCATAGGTGAAGAAAATTTAATTAACTAGGGGCCAACTCCCGTTCAGAGACCTTAGATTCTAAAAACACATTAATTTGATAGGCTTTAAAATATTACGGAAGACTGAATTACAATTAAAAAGTCAGTGGCGATCTCCCTGTAAACGGGTTTCCATTCATTTCCCTTTTATTGGGGAATTTTAAGGCCGAGTCGGCTGCTGTTAGATATCTAATTTCTGTTTTCGGGTTTGATTAAAGATCAGTTAAGCATTTGAAAATAAGCTAATATAAAATGAACTAAGTAAACAGAATCTTTGACTCCCGATATTTTTAAACAACGGTATAAGAAAATTGTTTTAAAGACGTTTTAAATGTATCGTTTTAGATCTGACGTAATTTTCACCAAAGTTTTCTTTTTCTTTTTAATATTCACGTGAAAATACTTTTGTTATTAGAAAGGAAATATTATTATTTGCGATGTCTTAGAATTAGCAACAATAGTTAAAAAGATCATCTCGAAAAAAGAAATAAATGTCTTGTGTAAAATAGTTTTAAATTTAAACTGTTTGGCAATATTATTAGGGCAATGGTAATGGCAATTTGGCAATATTATTATGGCAATGGTAAATATGGTTATTTCTCCCATTTGATGCTTTTAATGCATATTAATGAATTTATTATTTTAAAGTTTTCTCTTTTTTTTTTAAATATTCATGTGTAAATACAACTTTTTATGACGTAACTTTATTATTTTCCTGCTTTTAACACGGTCATTTAATAATAATTTTAAAGTTTTTTTTTTCTCCTTTTAAAAACCACGTGTAAATATTTTTTTTTAATTTAAAAGAAACATTATTCTTTGCGTTGTTTTTAAAATTGGCAACAATTTAAAATAATAACCCCTTCTAAATTACGAAAAAAAACCCTCTTGAAATGATGAAAATTTTTATTAAAAAAATTAAAAAAAAAACCTCAAAAATTAGTGAAATTTAAAAAATAAATGCAGTCTGCACACCAAAAGATTGTAATGTATATCCTCAGAAAAAAATGATTAAATTTCTATGTATATTTTTGCTCCTAAAAAACTCTTTTAATAGAACGATTTTGAGAAACTTTAACATTAAATAGCTTTTAAAATAATTATTAGATTTAAAAACTATCTATTTCATCGTGTTTATAAAACATTTCTCTATAATACTACCAATATTCATATTTTTGTATGAAGTAGTTTTCTTAATATTAGCAAAGAAAGTCCTCCGGTCACAAAAAATTAATTTATCGTGACGGTGACATATCATTAGTTACTTTTTTTAAGAACAGAGGGATTAAATTTCAAAATTCTGTGACGGGAATCGCCTTTCCCTATCTCATTGTGAGTGTTCATAATTATAGCACACTTTTTTCTTTCTTTTTTTTTTTTAATTGAAGTTAAAATTTTCATTAAAAGATAAATTGAGAAATATTTTTCGATACTTTTGGGATGCCTGTAAAACTAGTTTTGCCGCTCTCATATATAGTAAACGGAAAACATCGCACACTGGCGGAATCTCTCAAATTACTGGGCAAAGCAAAGAAAAAAATATTCAGACTTTTTCTACGCACAATTTTGAGTAATTGTAAATGAATGTCCTTAAAATATATTTACCTCATCTGCAGACAGTAAAATAAAGGAGTTTGGGATTATTTTATTGCTTATAAGATCGTGATGTTGAATATTGTGAAAATTAATTATTTTCATTGTTTGAAACGATGCACTGAAAATTAATCTTTGCTGGCGATAATTTTTAGAATTAGGTAGCTTTCATTACAAAAAGCTACCTATTGCAGCCGTTCGGAGGAAAACAATTCCGAAAAACTTCGGAATATTTTCACCGATCATGACCCCTAGACCCCGAAACCACCCTCCGTTCAAAATTGATATATATATATTTATATATAACCATATATATATTTATATATAACCATATATATATATATATATATATATATATATATAGCTGATCTTTGTCATACTGTAACTCTCGTATTTATGAACCGATTTGGATAAAATTTCGTGTGTACATAGTACATACCAATGTCTCAACCGAGTTCGTTGGCCAGCTTCATCCGCCATCTTGTTTCAAAATTGCGGCCATTTAAAAAAATTTTAAAAATTTAAAATTTAAAATGAGGCACAAAAAAATAGACATTGAAAAAGATTTTTTTCTTATGTGTTTGGGCTTGATACAAAGATTCTGGAGCGTTTTTTATTTCGTCTATATCTTAAAAAATGGCTGAATTATAGCACTTTGAATTTCTAGCATGGCTGATATTTTGAAACGATCTGATTTTTGTCACGCGATAATACACGTATTTATGAACCGATTTGGATGTGACAAGAAATGTGCATAGTACATAGATCTTGTTTCAAAATGGCGGCCACTTAAAAAATTTAAAAAAAATTAAATTTAAAATGAGGCACAAAAAAATTAGACATTGAAAAAAAAAATTTCTTATGTGTTTGGGCTTGATACAAAGATTCTGGAGCATTTTTCGATTCGTCTATATCTTAAAAAATGACTGAGTTATAGCACTTTGAATTTCTAGCATGGCTGATATTTTGAAACGATCTAATTTTTGTCACGCGATAATATACGTATTTATGAACCGATTTGGATGTGACAAGGAATGTGCATAGTACATAGCAATGTCTCGACCGAGTTCGTTGGCCAGCCTCATCCGCCATCTTGTTTCAAAATGGCGGCCATTTAAAAATTAAAAAAAAAATTTTTAATTTAAAAGTGAGGCACAAAATAATTAGAAATCGAAAAAGATTTTTTTCTTATGTGTTTGAGCTTGATACGAAGATTCCGGAGCATTTTTCGTTTCGACTATATCTTAAAAAACGGTTGAGTCATAGCACTTTGAAATTCTAGTGTGGCTGACATTTTGAAACGATCAGATTTTTGTCACGCGATAACACGCGTATTTATGAACGGATTTGGATATAACTTGGTGTACATAGTACATATCAATGTCTCTACCGAGTACGTTGGCCAACATCATCCGCCATCTTGTTTCAAAATGGCGACCACTATTTTTTTTTCTATTTTAATTTAAAATGAGGTACAAAAAAATTAGAAATTGAAAAAGATTTTTTTTTCTTATGTATTTGACCTTGATACAAAGATTCTGGAGCATTTTTCGTTTCGTCTATATCTGAAAAAATGGCTGAGTTATAGCACTTTGAATTTCTAGCATGGCTGACATTTTGAAACGATCTGATTTTTGTCACGCGATAACACGCGTATTTATGAACCGATTAGGATGTGACAAGGCATGTGCATAGTACATAGCAATCTTCCGGCCAAGTTCGTTTGCTAACTTCATCCGCCATCTTGTTTCAAAATGGCGGTCATTTAAAAATTTAAAAAAAAAAATTATTCAAAATGAGGTACAAAAAAATTAGAAATTGAAAAAGATTTTTTTCTTATGTGTTTCAGCTTGTTACAAAGATTCCGGATCATTTTTTGTTTTGCCTTTATCTAAAAAAAAAGGCCGAGATATAGCAGTTTGAATTTCGAATGTGTGTGACATTTTGAAAAATCTGATTTTTTGCCTGCAACAGCACTCGTTGTGATATATGTAAAAGGTACTTAATTTCAAAATTAAAATTCAGGTGATTTATTCTTGTTTCTATTTTGCTATTGCTTTATTTTTATTAAGCACTTATTACCATAATAAGAAATATTGCATAAATTTCTCCTTAATCTCAAAATTGAAGCATTCTCGATTATCCGAACGTTTCGGTTTTCCGGAAGATGGCCAGTCCCAATTACTTCGTTATAATCGAGGTTCTACTGAATATATATACAAAATTACTCATTTACGAGCAATAAATTAAAATTGTAAATGAAATATGAGATTGCGCTTAAGCTATATCATACTTTTCATGCAATTATATCATAATGAGTTCTTTTTTATTTTAAAAGATACATTTTGCATGCCACGGACAATAGTATCAGATTCGTATCAATCGATTAGTAATAATGTCTACTAATTGATTATACGCTTAAATTTTGCTGAGTGGGTCGTCTACATGTTGAAATTGTACAAAATTTCAAGATTTTAAACACAAACACCTAATTTTGTGATTATATGTGTATTCTTCGGTAAATTTTACCTTCCAATACCAAACGGAAAGTCATTCTGTCAAGTAGTCTAGAAATTATGCAGTTGCCAACCAAGTTTAAAATTTGGAACTCTTAAAGTTAAATTCATTATGAATCGTTACAAAATAAGTTGCAACGCATGCAGTTTTTTTTTTTTTTTTTTTTTTTTTAAGCATTACTGAAAAACAATTTTGTGGAATGAGCTGTAATTTTGGATTCGCATATTTAAAGCTACAGTAAATCGATTTCTGATACAAAATTCATCGGTTACTTTGTTATTATTCTTAAATTCCTTATAAATCGTTACAAATTAGGTTGCAATGGGTGAGCTTTTTTAAGCATAACTCAAAAACAACTTTTCGGAATGAGCTGTAATTTTGGATTCCCAAATTTTAAACTACTATAAATCGATTTTTGATTCAAAATTCGTCGGTTACTTTATTATTATTTTTATTATCTGTATAATTTTTTCTATAATTTCAAAATATGCGCATTTTCTAGTGGTAAGTTTAAATCATTATATAGAACAAAACTACCTAAGTAGGCCTTTAAAATAACGGGTGCACTATACGTACATCAACATATAAAATAAATCAAAGAAATTAAAAAAAAAAAAGTCGTATCGGAATGCATTTTGCAATATTAGACTTGTAAAAGAGTGGGATGTTTTTGTGGAAAATACAGTTATTTATTTATTTACTTTTAACAGATAAGGGCCGCCATTTAGGTCCACATTATTAAAATACATAAGATTATTTAGATTATGCAACAGTTATTTATATTTACTGGAGTTTACAGTTACTCATAATCCAGAAAACTTTTCCGTTGTTTTCTGGAACATTTAAAGGAAGAAACAATCGAAAACGTTAATAATCAATAGGTTTCCAAAATTAACATAATCGAAATTTACGGGCAGTAAACAGTTCCTTTTACTTCAGAAACGTTTCTGAAAACTTATACATTCTCTTAAATTTTTTATTGTTCTTTTCCTAAAATGGTTTCCAAAATAGTGGGTAATTAGGAAGTTATGCTGAATTTTTCAAAACATTTGTGCTGCATCAATTAATATTCCTGCGATTTTACTTATTTTATTTACTATTATTATTATTATTATTTTGTATCAGTATACATTTACTACAGTTATTTATATTCTTAATTCAATTCAATTTATTTACATTCTTAATCCAATACAATGCCGTTTCTTTTCATTTTTGTTTACATAAAAACAAAAGAAGATTTTTTTATTTTGTCACTGGCTCCCAGTAATTATACCACTGTATTTTTTCTAACACTAATAAAGTTTTACGAAAAATTCACACATCTTCTTGAATAACCGTTTAAATATTCTGACTGAAATTGAAATCCTTTTCCTCCAAATTTTCAGTTTTCTGAGTAAAAAAAAAAGAAAAAAATCACTACATCTTTGGTAAGATTAGTTTAAAGTGGTAAAAGCTTTTTGAGAATAGTTGAAAATGTCATAAAAATTTTTTGGCCAAATCTTTCTTCAAAATTTTCGGGATATAAGGTTTCCTTCATACACACGAAAAAAGTAAAATAACATTAGAATTTCTGTATTTGAAGTAAATTTCAATAGAAATCAGAATTTGAATGCTTGTCACCGTTTTTTATTGCAATTTAATTTATAAATGTAATCAAAATTAAAATACCGTCATCAAAATTATTATAATATAACTTTTAAATGGCTGTTTGATTTGAACGGTAAAAAAGAAAATATACAATAGGTAAGTATTAATGCGTTTGTGAATATGTGGACTCCTAGAAACGTATAAACGATGCCACGAAACATTTGTTTAAAAAATAAATGAAATTGGCAATTTGTACTAACGTAAATATAATTATGTAAAAACCATACAATACATGCAGTTATTCAAATAAGCAAATGTATTAATCTTTCATAAAAACTAGTTGGATGTGCCAATCCCAAAACTTTCTTCTATCTTATACATCTTAATATTTCAAAAACTAGTTACACATGATAATATTTCAATATTATTAGTTCAATACTATACCAACTTTGATTTTCATCCTAAATTTCTGCTTCAGTCAATTAAACGAACTAAAAACGAGTTAATCTATATCATGATATTTGCTAAAATTAATAGTTTTTGCTTATTCTGTTGTTATCAGATGTTTGCGAATAGCCGGCTTAGCAGGAAGCGAGTTCCCGCCTTTGCACGAGCCGCCGATGGACAACAGAACTACAAAAAATCAAGAAAAGTATACAAAAATTGCTATCACAGAACCCCTTTACTGTGCAATATTTCCAAATTCAAGGAGAACCTGTTGTCCAAAGCCAAAAATATGCACAAAAAATTAGGTTCAATTGTATGCATAACTTCATACACTTTTCGATTGTACAATAATGAAAATGCACAGAGATCGCAATTATAGCGCCCCCTTCTGGCGGAATTTTTTTAAGTTCAGGGATGACTTGCTTGCCATAGCCAGAAACATACACAAAAAATTTGGTTCAATTATATACATAACTCCATACACTTTTCGATTGTACAATAATGAAAATGCACAGAGATCGCAATTATAGCGCCCCCTTCTGGCGGAATTTTTTTAAGTTCAGGGATGACTTGCTTGCCATAGCCAGAAACATACACAAAAAAATTTTGGTTCAATTATATACATAACTCCATACACTTTTCGATGGTACAATAATGAAAATGGTACAGACATCGCAATTATAGCGCCCTCTTCAGGCGGAATTTTTCCAAATTCAGGGAGGACCTTCGTGCCATGACCAAGAACAAACACAAAAAATTTGGCTCAATTCTATGCATAACTTCATACACTTTTCGATGATACAATATTCAAAATGACACAAAAATCGCTATTACAGCGCCCACTACCGGCGATTTTTTTCCAAATTAAGGAAGGACCTACTTGCCATAGCCAAGAACTTAGAGTAAAAATTTGGTTCAATTCTATGCATAACTTCATACACTTTTGGATGGTACAATATTCAAAATCGCACAAAAATCACTATTACAGCGCCCCCTACCGGCGAATTTTCCCCAAATTCAGGGAGGATCTGCTTGCCATATCCGAAAACTTAAAATAAAAATTTGGTTCAGTTCTATGCATAACTTCATGCACTTTTGGGTGGTACAATATTCAAAATCGCACAAAAATCGCTGTTACAGCGCCCCCTACCGGCGAATTTTTTCCAAATGCAGGAAGAACCTACTTGCCATATCCGAAAACTTAAAATAAAAATTTGGTTCAATTCGATGCATAACTTCATACACTTTTGGATGGTACAATATTCAAAATCGCACAAAAATCGCTGTTACAGCGCCTCCTACCGGCGAATTTTCTCCAAATGCAGGGAGGACCTGCTTGCCATATCCGAAAACTTAATATAAAAATTTGGTTCAATTCGATGCATAACTTCATACACTTTTGGATGGTACAATATTCAAAATCGCACAAAAATTGATATTATAGCCCCCCTACCGGCGAATTTTTTCCAAATTCAGGGAGGATCTGCTTGCCATAGCCAAAAACTTAACATAAAAATTTGGTTCAATTCTATGCATAACTTCATACACTTTTTGAGGGTACAATGGCGACAGACAGACGGACAGACGGACGGACGGACGGACGGACAGACGGACGGACGGACAGACGGACAGACGGACAGACGGACACACAGACAGACAGACAGACAGACATTTTCTATAAACATGTTTTTGGGGATCTCTGACCCCTAAAACGTGTAAATCCGTCGAAAACCGGAAGTCGAAAAAAATTTCGATTACAATACTTTCTTCTATTGAAGATAGAAGAAAGTAAAAATAACATTATAAGAACACAATTTACATATAATTTAAATAATATCACAAATTACATTATAAGAAATAAAATCTGTGGACTGCTGTCACAGCAGTAGTTAGTAAAACTCATTGAGTCTACAAAATTGATTTATAAATTTTCTAATAATAATTCCTTTATTTTCAATTCAAAGTTTTTAAAAGCAATCTTAAATAAAATTTCAAAGGTAATACAAACAGACTTCAAAACAACAGACATTTCGGGAGGGATTTTGTCCGCTATTCGAAGTTGTCCGCTGTTCAGAAGTAAAAACATGCAAATAATATATGTGTTGAGAACTGAAAGAGGATTCGCTAAATAGAGGTTCCCGCTATTTGGGAGTGTCAGTTATGGACGTTTTACTGTATTAGGTGTTCGTAGTTTTATTTGATAAATGACTAATATCACAATAAATGCAATCATATCGGTGGACAGAAAATTAATAGCTTCTAAAAAGCTCGACAGAAGATAGCAGTTGAAACCTTCAGTATGGCAAACAAACCTGTTAGTTGCTTTGTACGCAGCAATAAACCCCAATCCTAAACTGTGTAAAATATTATTTCTTTTTTAATAACTAACTATGATAAATTCATGAACGTAAAGATTACACCATCAGATATTCGTGATAATTCAAGACCATTCAAGATAAAGTCAGGTAAGAACTATCAGACCAAGATTAAATAGAATAATGTGTAATGCGAATTGCACAAAACTTAATTCAGTAGCATTACTGAGTTCATTCTAATATTTACTAGTGTATAACCCCGTCAAAAATGGCGGAATGTTGATCTGCGTTAACAATTAGACAAAACAAACAGCAGTATTTATTGCAACAATAATAATAATTAGCAAAGTGAAACACAATTTTTGAAGATTTCACAAAATATTCTGTGGGATCAAGTCAGCGGGTTTTACTCATCTATGGAGCTTTACGTTTCATTTCTAAGTATGGACTTGACGTCATTTATCATCAATTAATATAAACAAAGGTACGTTTGTTAAAATTTGTAGGACCTTTTTTTTATAGAAAATACGCAGGACACATTGATTTAATTAAAGATAAATTTTTGAAATCTTCAGCTATATAACTTTAAAATTTCATTTGGTATAAATAAAATCAAAAGTTATTATTATTATTATTTCTTTCGTAAAATTTTAATTTAATTTTATCAATTTTTAAGAACTTAGCTTATATCCACTTGAAATTGACTTGCATTGTAAGTAAATTTTATATTTTATATCAAATGTAATTAAAATGTAAGGAATACACAATACCGTGTTATGTATTACATTAATTAATTATATCAATGCAGATAAAATTTCGATTTTTAACATAATAACATTTGAACAAACAAAATTATAATTTAATAAGTGAAAAGGTAATTTTCAGCCATACCAATCAATCGATATTGAAAGTTTTCATTTATATTGATTGCCGAAAGATGGCGCCAATGCAAAGTTAAACTCATCTTGCACTCTTGTTATCTGTTGTTTACATGGAAACAGCTGGTTATCCGTTATTTTTAATTTAGAATTTAAAACATAATTTGAAAGATTTTGAACGTTTTAAAGAAAATAACGAAGAATAGACGCGATATAAAGCAGATTATGTCTATATTTCCATACGTTAAACAATCGGCAAACTTACGGTTTCTTGAATATTTATGCCTAACATGGCCGCGATAATTGCTTTTCTCGAGGATGAGTTCGCCCCGGACGCGTTACACTGCTTTTTATTATATAGAGATTATCTATTATACATTAAAATCGGACTGTCTTTATGTATTTAAAAACAACTTCTCCTAGAATAAGGAACGCAACACAATAAAATTATCTGATGAGTGATCACACTAATTATCTGAAAGGATCCGAGGATGTCATATAATCCTCGATTAATAATTAATTATAATCGATAAATAATTAAATAAAGCTCTCATAATTAGAAAAATTGAATTAGTTTCCGAGATATACATTTTTTTGTAACTTTCAACAAAGTTTTTGTAAATATGGCAAATAAATTTCTCCATTAAAAAAAAATTACATAGAGAATTAATGGAATATTCTACTTGACGAACTTATAATCAAATATCTTTCTTTTGTTTCTATAAATTAATTTAATGATTTTTAGTTTACATTACATTTTTTTTTTAAATGTAATATAAAGAATATTCATGTGACTTACTTTCACATCTATTGAAATTATTACCAAAAAGCTGACAAATTCCCATATTATTTATTTGTATTACAAAATACTTTCCTAATTTATTTAAAATGCAGACAAATGGAATATAATAGAACATATAGTGTCTTAAACATGCAATCTGAACATACTCGCAAAGCATATGCTAACATTAAAAGTTTTTGTCCAAACCATACCAACTAACACTGCAGAACTAAGTTTTGTCCCAAATCCTCTCGATCATTCAAATTTTATTATCCATATATCTCCATTTTCTTATAGAGGCGTTCAACTATAATTGCATCAAAATCACGTAACTTGCAAAATATAATTTTCAGTTAATTTACATTGCAAATATGATTTCTTGATCATAATAAGAAGATTAATAAAATTAATATTGTAATTAAAAAATGAAGAATAAAATTAGATTGCATTTTCCCCCGAACATCGAATGATCTATTAGTTGTGAATGAAATACATTGGGTTGCTGCACCAGCTAGTGTTATAAATTTAAAAAAAGGTCAGGCTTGTAGACTTCATTTTCGTAGGCATCATGGTTACGAACATAACATTTCGATAATGAAAATAAATTAACTTTTAATAAAATCTTTTTCACGATCTAGAAAAATATTAGCATGATGAATTCAAAGCATTATAATATATTTTTTATATCCTTAATTTTCATTCAAAAAATTTAGTACCGAAAATGTAATTTCTAGAAAAATGACCCACACATGAAAGCGACATGTGAGAATCAAGACCCCGTATGTAAATTTTAAAAAAAAGAGGGAAAAAAGCTTACAATTTTTTAAGTTTTCGTGGAGGACCTTTCTTCAGAGCAAAATATGTAAGAGTGGGTGACAAACATAAGAACAACATTAAGTATTTACACCATAGACAGAATGACCGTTCTGACTACCACAATAAACATACCGGATCTCATTTATTAACTTATTATTAACTGATACCGGATGTTAGTTTTTGTTCTGATATCAGGACATTTACTCGTAGTAATTAAGTAAAAATATTTGCCATTTCCTAAACATACAGTATTTTCTCACGCATGTTAAATGTTGTGTTTTTGTTGGAGTTTTCTACAGTATTCCAGCAAAATATTAATAACGAACAAAATTGCGATTGAAAGAAATTTTCGAATACATGAACAGAAATATTGCTTTCATGAACAGGAAATTAATATCAAATAGTAAATTCCTTGTATAGCTGATCGAGCTGAATTTCCATTTTTCATATAGGGGAGAATGGGTAGGCCATAGGGGAGGCTTGACCCACTCTTCAGTTTTTATATTTAAAATAATTTCGGCGTTTTGCCAATGGGTGGCAGCCAAAGCTACTGAAATGCTCAAACAATAGTCTTTGTTTCATGCAGATACAGTGAAACCTCCCGGTGCGACCACTTCCCTGAGCGACTATTTTTTCATAGAACGAAATTTATTCCCATAGGCTCAATACTAATTTTACCTCCATTCAGAGACCATGCCAGTTGAACTCCCTCCATGAACGACCAATTTCTTTGAAGAAAATGAAACAAATTCCGTTTTTTCCTGGTCGCTTGAAGAAAATTTTATTAGAAAAATAATTTCGGAGAGCGCATTCTTCATCAAGCTTCTAAACTAAGTTTAGAATTTTTTTTATTATTATTCCGGTAAATTTTAAGTGTTTAAGTCCCTTTTGCCTATTTAGGCAATGAATTTAACTCTGATGACAAATTGAGAATGACGGTCAATAAACTCCCCTGCCCTATTCTGTAAGGAAACTCTCAAAGAAATAGATAAATTAATGAAATCGTCATTATTTGTTCCCGTCCAGAAAAAGTTGCATTTATTTACTGAACTTCGAGAGGACTTGGAAATAAAAGTTATAAAAGATAAAACCGTAAAATCAAAGCAGAGGTCAATGTATTCATTTTTTAAACTCTGCAGTAATTAACTTATGTAATTAACTTTTGATTTGATACTTAAATTTTCATATTTTTCCCTAATGTGAAAAATATATTTTAGTAACATTAATTGTTACCTTCTTTCAACAATTAAAAGCTAGATTTAAACATGACCTCCATTAAGAGACCACCTCTCGGAGCGACCAATTTTTATTGGAACGGAACGTGGTCGCTTTAGGGAGGTTTTACTGTAATTGAAACAGGTGTGGAAAAATCAACTGTGAAGTGTTTTCAGGTTATAAAGTTTATTTTTTAGAAACATTTTATAAGATTTTCCCAGATAAAATGTCTCATAGAAATTCAAGTAAGTGGGTTTTAACTAACCTAGAAATATTGAACTTTCATTCAGGCATAAAGATTGAACAGTAAATTAGGCTGAACATAACCATGTGATATATTTTGAAAATTGGCTATGCGAGGAGGCATGATCCGTTCAGTGTGAAGGAGGGTTGACCAGATGTCTAAGCTCCCTTAATTAAGTGTTTTTGGAAATATTTTTGTTATACACTGTACATAATGAAGGGTTAATGGTTATACTTCTAAAATAATGTAATTTTTTCCTGTAAATCTAGAGTAAAATGAGGAGATAGAAAAGTAAAATGTTTAAAATTGATTAAAGGAAGATGTGAAAAATTGCTATAGAAGCAAGAAAATTTTTTATGAAATATAAATTGAAAAGTTGATAGAAACTTTTATGTCATTTAAATAGTACCCATAGTAGATAAATAGCAAGAATGGAAAAGACTAGAAAGGATGAAAGCAGCAGCTTAAAAAATTTTAAGTGTTCATGCCTCTGAAAAAGAACATGACATTGAAAAAAAAAACTTTAGAAATGTATGTAGACAAATTTCACCAAGATGAACAGCATGAGATGAAGCCAAACTATCTAGCAACTGGTGTTTCCAGGTCGAGTGTCAAAAACAGTGTGTGTTTAAAACGGAGTTTTTCTCCCGTACCTTGAATTCCGTCTAAGCAGGTTTGTTTACATATTACATTTTCGTAAATAATTGGGAATAATAATTAAAACATGTAGCATAAAGTTATTCTACCTTTTTTTAAATCTGATTTTATTTCCCTTAATAAATATTTCAATGTAAAATAAAGTGGGTAAAGCCTCCCACATGTGGGGAGTTTTGCCCCATTATTTTCTCACGATTAAAATCAATCATTTTTCAAGTTTCTTATATATTACACTTAAGTCGCAATTTATTTTGATAACTGATTTTATAACTAATAAAATGGTATATGGACCTTTTTTCTCTAGGTTCAATATTTAAAAAATAAAAAATCCTTTTCTAAAAAATGGGTCAACCTTCCCCAGTCTCCCCTATATATATTAATATGAAAAATTTTATTCCTTTCAAACACTTATATTATCATTACGCAAAATTTATAATTTATAATTCAAAATTCAAATATTGTCTAAAATAACTGACAATTTTAGTTGAAAATTTTATATATACTTTCTTGAAGATTAAATAATAATTTTTCTTAGTCAACATATTTTGGTCCTTCAGATGTTTAATAAGTGTGAATAAAATATCATATTGTCTCAAACAACATTCCTGAAGTCACTGTCAAAATTTTTCGTTGAAAGTTGAACCATTGTGTAATATAAAGTAATAAGAGCCAAAATATCGTTCTTTTAATTCCCCATCCCCACACCCGCCAAAAAAAAAAAAAAAAAAAAAAAAAGAAAAAAGAAAAAAGAAAAAAACTAGAAAACAGGAATTTTGCTTTTTCAGAATTTAGTGTCGCCCCCGATGACAAAAAAATATATGTATATAAATATAGATACAGTAGAGTTCCAATTATCCGAGTTAATCGAACTTATACCTTTGGAATGGGTCATTTTCTTGTAATGGACTGATGGCTTTCATTATTATGAAACAGTCGTTATAAATAAAGTGTTAGGTGAAGATGAAAGAGCAGTTTTAAAAAGTTGAACTCTGATTTTTGGGTCAGAATACGGTAAAAAATGGCCATAATTTTTTTTTTTTTTTCAAAAAAAAATTATGGCCATTTTTTTCCCCCATTCTGACCCAAAAATCAGAGTTCTAACTTTTTACGACTGTTTTTCATCTTCACCTAACACTTTATTTATAACGACTGTTTCATAATAATGGAAGCCATCAGTCCATTACAAGAAAATAACTCGATGAAAGCGGAAACTTCGATAATCAGGACTCTACTGTAGTTCAGTTTTAAGAATTATAACACGCGATTTTATTTTACATAAAGTGACGTCATCCACATCCGCTGAAGAATTCATCATTTGCGATCCAGTGCTAAACAACATCTTTAGTAAAGTACGCTTAGGACGTTACTATCGCTGAATAATATACAAATCCAAAAAAAAAAGAGATTTCGTCATTCAAAAAACTCGACAAAAAAATCGGCTATCTAAAATTTCACAGCCCTTCATTTGTTTGTATTATTAATATAGATATTTAAAATTAAATTTAGTTTATAATAGCTCCCTGTTTTATCAGAAATTATTCATTTATATTTTTTCAAAATAGCACGTATTTTAATTTAAAAAAATTTTCAGTTTTTATGGGAAAATGGCAACAAAAAGATATAATTGCTATTTTTCTTTCACTTTCTACAGAAATGGAGTTCTTCCGTTGCCAATATTAAGCAAATGGCTCTAAAAACTACAAAAAAATTAATATCTCAAAAATAAATAGAGATGCAGTTTTCAAACAAACTGCATTAAAAAGTACTTTTTTTCCCAGTACGACGGTATAAAAATTGAGAATGTGCGATGCTTAAGAGTTTAAAAAATTGCTATACAGTATTTAATCGTACTGCTTTGTTTTACGGCTAGCTTGTGTAAGGTAACGTTATTTTTTAGAGACTACACAAAATAAGTTGGGAGAAAGAAATAGCATACCGTACCGGGGGCTAAAAAAAATGTGGTTTAACATTGAAAATGACTTCGGCTTATATTTTTAAAAAGGTAGCTATTCAACAAAAAACTAGAACACATAATTCTCTGCTCTATCGATACGTTCCCTTAGAGCATTAAAATAACTGCCAGCTTCTCTAGTGGTTAGATAGCTGGCTACAGTTGTTAGGTTCGATTCAGTCTTGGATGTACATAAAGCGCCGTGTTTCGGCGTAAATGCCCTCGAATTTATTTGTTTATAATTTAACTCTGTTTATCTTTCATATTGTGAAACATAATTATAAAACTGATTTCTTTTGACAGAAAAAATCTAATCTGTTTATCTAAATTGTTTATAACCCTGAATCAATATTTATGAGTAACATTATGATTTCAAGGTCATGTAATATAGATTTATTTACTTTATAATAATTTTGAATTGATGGTGATTTATTAGTTTTATAATTACTTGGATGTCATTTAAATGAATATTATAGCTATTTAGAAGATTTATAACTGCATATTGTAATTTTTATTTTGATGTTTATTTTATATAATATGTATCATTTTTAAAATGGTTAGTCTTGACTCTGTAACCAAGCAGAGAACATGTAACATGTAATCAGAGATGCCAATTGTTAAATCATGGCTCTGTTTAATACAGAGTGTATAATGGAAGTCCTGACTCTGCAACCAAGCAGAGAACATTTTTTTTTTTGTATTGGCTCTGTTAAATACGGAGAATTACTATTATGGAACAATTATTAACTTCTAATGATGAATAGAATTTACATACTATTTCAGTTTTATTTAATAAACTATTTAATCTAATTGCTCTCCCATCTCACTTGGATTTTGAAAATTTATTTGTCAGATGAATTTCGGCGCCACCATTTTATTTTTGGTGCCTCGTAACCCGCGAAACATTTTTTGGAAAGAATAGTGAGCTATTGTGAAAGATATTTGTGATTAACAACTGTGATTTATCTTTCAACATGTGATTAGTGTGTGATTTATCTTTCAACCTGTGATTAGTGTGGAATTATTATTGTGCCATTTGGATTACGACATGCCATCTACATTACCTGGAATTAACAGGTAAGAAAATATTTTTTTCATTTTCTATGAATGGTTAATGTTTTAAAATAAGAATTATTCTTTATTTAAAATGGAAAATCTTGAAAAGCTGAAAGCAAAACGTTCTGTTGAACGAACGAGTTTCACGAAATTAATTACAAAATTAGAAACATTATTAAATGATGACATTGATAATACGAAAACCGATGAATTATTATAGCTTCAAGAAATATTCCTCTTAAAAGAAACGGCTTTCCAAAGTTTGAATCGTGATATTGAAGCTCAAATATCCGACTTAAAAGAATATGAAAAGGACATTGCTAATAGTGAAAAGTACACTGACCAATTGATCAGTGCTAAATTTAAAATTAAAAATAGATTAAGAAAATGTAAAAAGGATAATGTTTCTATGATAGCAACTAGTCGTGTAAATTCATTGAATGGTTCTGCTAGTGGAACAGAAACGAGTTCTGCCATGAAATTGCCTAAATTAAATGTTCCAAAATTTTCTGGTGAAATCGAAGAATGGGTCGAATTTTTTAACTTTTTTGAAACATCGATACACCAGAATAAATCACTATCTAAGATAGAAAAATTCGCTTATCTAAAATCCTTGTTATGTAATCGGGCCTATAATGTGGTAGAAGGGTTTCCTTTGACAGAACAAAATTATGATACTTGTATTGATTTATTAAAGGACCGTTTTGGTAAGGTTGATGTTATTATTAATAAACACATGACTAATTTATTAAATATGGAACCAGTTAAAAATTGTTCAAATTTAAATGCATTAAGAAGATTGCATGACATGTGCGAAGTTAATATTAGAAGTTTAAGAAATTTGGGGGTAACATCCAGTTCTTATGGACAATTGCTAAATCCTATTTTGCTAAAGCTATTGTCCCATGAATTAGTGATTGAATATCATAGAAAACGTGATACTAGCAAAGAGTCAGATGTAACCGATCTAATTGCCTTTCTGAAATGTGAAATAGAATGTAGAGAAAAGGCTTTGTCAATGACAAGTTCTAAAAATGATGCATCCTCTTCTTTTGTACATAAAAATAAAACTGAATTTCGTGAAAAGAAAACATCAAATAAATATCAACATGCTAATACCTTAAATGCCACTATTAAAGTTTTTTGTGTATTTTGCAAAGGTAATGATCATTTATCTTCCGAGTGTAAAAATTTAGCTGATAATAAGAAAAGATTAATGTTACGTAAGGAGGATAGATGTTACAAATGCTTTTTGAAATCGCATTTATCTTCGCAATGCCGCATAAAATTAAAGCCATGTCTAAATTGTAAAAGCACTGAACATAACAAATTATTTTGCTTTAAGAAAAGTTTGAAACCAGAAATTAATGAAAATCAAAATCAAACAGTTGTATCTAATTCTCATTGTAATTTTAGAAATTCTAAGCATGCTGTTTTATTGCAAACATGTTGTGTAACTGCTCAAGGTAATTCTAAATCAAAGGTAGTTCGATTATTACTTGATTCTGCAAGCGAAAAAAGCTTCATAACAAAAGCATTAGCTCGTGAATTAAATTTGCCTGTTTTAAGAAAAGAACATTTAACTGTATTCGCTTTTGGCATGGATCAAGGTCGCGAAGAAGAATATGATGTTTTTAAAATTAAATTGCGAAGTAAAATGAATTATCATCGTTTTATAGATGTTGAGGTGTTAGCTACCGATTTGATAAGTGCAACAACATTGAAGGTTCCCAATTCTGACCCCCTAGTTATAAAATACATTGAAAGTAAAAGATGGAGGTTAGCCGACCCTACGCCCGAGGAATCCGAAGTACAAATTTTACTTGGAGCTGATTATTTCTGGAATGTTCAGAGAGGTGTCGTTGAAGAAATTAATGACCATTTATATGTAGCTAATACACTTTTTGGGTACACAGTAGTGGGAAAAATAAACTCTAAAGGTAACGAAACAGTTAATGCTCATCTTGTATCTGTTAATGAAATAGAAAATTTTGATTTGCAAAAGTTTTGGAAACTAGAGTCCTTGGGTATTTGTGATAGTAAAAATGAATTATTTTCACAAAAGGATTTAGATGCTCTTGATTTATTTAATGATAATTTAAATTTTGTAAATGGAAGATATGAAACTAAACTTTTGTGGAAAGTAAATAAAAATGAATTGGAATCCAATTTTGGTGTAGCTAAACATAGACTTTGGGGATTAAAATCAAAATTGTGCAAAAATGAATGGTTACTTAAGGAATATGAGAAAATATTAAATGAACAATGTGGTTTGGGTATAATTGAAGAATGTGAGTTTAATAAAGATGAAATAAACACGTATTACATGCCTCACAGACCAATAATAAGGGAAGATAAATCGACAACTAAAGTAAGAATTGTTTTTGATGCGTCATCCAAAGATAAGGGGGCAAAATCGTTAAACGAGTGCTTATTTCCTGGGCCCAATCTAAATCCTAACATATTGGACATTATTTTAAAATTCCGTCTCCACAAAATTGCTTTCTCGGCAGATATAGAAAAAGCATTCTTGCAAATCCAGATACAAGAAGAAGATAGAAATTTTTTGAGGTTCCTGTGGTTTGACAATATCACTAGTAACAATCCCATTTTGAAGGTTTTTCGCATGACCCGTGTAACTTTTGGTGTAACAACTTCACCCTTTTTCCTTTCTGCAACCATCAAACATCACATTGAGGGGTATAAAGATTTGTTTGGAAAAATAATTAATATGCTGGATACTTCCTTATACGTTGATGACCTGTTTCATGGAGCTGATTCAGTAAACGAAGCTTTTGTTTTATCAAACGGTGCAGAGAAGATATTGAGTGAGGCCAATATGAAACTCAGAAAATTTAAAACCAATTCTTCCGATTTAAAATTTTTATGGAAGGAACATGGAATAAACTTTGAGGAAGACACTCTTGAACAAAATCTTTCGAAGGTATTGGGAATTATATGGATAACAGAAAGTGACACCTTGAAAATAGACATACAACCACTTTTGGTAGAATTTGACCATAAAATTATTACCAAACGTATTGTTTTACAAACTGTGGCAAAAATTTATGATCCTATTGGACTCATTTCCCCTTTCGTGATAAGAATTAAATTTTTAATGCAAGAACTCTGGGAACATGGAATTGACTGGGATTCTACATTACCAGATTCTTTAAGTGGAAAATTCAGAAAATGGCATAATGAAATAAAAGACTTGGTAAATTTTGAAATTCTTAGAAAATATTTTGTAACTATCCCAAAATTAAATCCTGAAACCGCTCAACTTTTCATATTTTCTGATGCTAGTTTAAAGGGGTATGGGTCAGTGGCTTATCTACGTGATTCTTCTTCTTGTGAAACTTCATTTGTAATAGCAAAGTCGAGAGTAGCGCCTCTCAAGAAAATTACATTGCCGCGCCTCGAACTTCTTGGAGCACTTACGGCTGCAAGATTAGCGAATTATTTAAAGGAAATATTTAAAATTGTGAATGAAAATATATTTTGTCTAAGTGACTCCCAAATTACCTTGCACTGGATTAAAGGAAGTGCTAACAACTGGAAGCCCTTTGTGACAAACCGCGTACGCGAAATTCAGGAACTTGTTGCTCCTGTACAATGGAAATTTTGTAAAGGAAAGGAAAATCCTGCAGATGTTCTCTCTCGTGGTTGCTCTGCATCTGAATTGATTAATATCGAGGTATGGTTACATGGTCCTAGCTGGCTGAAGGAAGAATCGTTACCAGTATTTCCCCCTGAAACTCAACCTAATCTACCTGATGAAGAGGTCTTGCAAGAACAACGTAAAACGCTTGTTTGCTCCATATCCCAAAATATTCCAGAATTTGAGCTTTTATTTAAATTTTCATCCTGGACTAAATTAAAACGAATTACGGCTTGGTGCCTCAGATTCATCAAAAATAGTACATGCCCATCTGAACGAGTCTATGGTTTTTTGACTGTTCCAGAACTTGAAAGGGCAACAAATGCTATTGTGAAATTAATTCAAAATCATGAATTCGGAGACGAACTGAAAATTCTAAAATCCAGAAAGATCCTAAATTCTAAAAGCAAACTCCTTCCTTTACATCCATTTCTTGACAAAAATGATATTCTTCGTGTTGGAGGTAGGCTAAAAAATGCAAACTTGTCTGAATATCAAAAACATCAAATCATTCTCCCTAAAAGGCATCATGTTACAGACTTGATAATAAAGTATTTTCATGAGAAACATCTTCATAGCGGGACTCAATTGACAATTTCAGCAATTCGACAAAAATTTTGGATAATTAATGCTAAAGAAGCTGTGAAAAGAGAAATAGGGAAATGTATGAAATGTTTCCGAAATTCATCACACCTTTCATCTCAGTTGATGGGAAATCTGCCATCAGCACGCGTGACACAAGCTCGAGTATTTTCAAGAGTAGGAGTCGACTTAGCCGGCCCCTTTTTGATCAAACCTCATAAGGGACGTGGTGTGAAACCCTTTAAACATTATGTTTGTCTGTATGTTTGTTTCGTAACAAAAGCTATCCATCTTGAATTAGTCACTGATCTTACAACTGAAACCTTTCTAGCCTCATTGAAAAGATTCGTGGCTCGACGTGGAAAACCTCTAGAAATATTTTCCGACAGAGGTACAAATTTTGTAGGGGCAGACCGCGAAATAAAGAGAATGATGTCTCAAATTGCTTCTGATGAAAAATTGCACAAGTATCTTATTGACGAAATGATAGTATGGAAATTCAACCCACCTTCCGCCCCTCACTTTGGAGGCCTTTGGGAAGCGGGAATAAAACAAATGAAAAATCATTTGAAGAGAACAATTGGTGATCAGATTTTAACTTATGAAGAATTTTTGACCTTAATTGCACAAATTGAGTCATGCTTAAATTCAAGACCGCTTGTCGCTGAGTCTTCTGATCCAAATGACTTTACGGCTCTGACGCCAGGACATTTTATTATAGGAGCACCCTTGACCTCCTTACCTGAGCCTGATATCTCCTCTACCTATGTAACTCCTTTGGAACGTTGGAAATTGCTACAAAAGATTTTCCAAAGTTTTTGGAAAAGGTGGTCGTCAGACTATCTCTCACAATTGCAGCAACGTACAAAGTGGTTTAGAAGCAACCCAAACTTAAAAATCAATGACTTGGTGTTGATAAAGGACGAAAACCAGCCCCCATTAAGGTGGAAATTGGGCAGAATAATTGAACTATTTCCTGGTGATGATAATATTGTTCGTGTTGTCAAATTAAAGACTTCTACTGGTGAACTGAAACGCCCTATCACAAAATTGTCTCCTCTACCGATGGACATTTAATATAATAGAATTTTACTTTATTTTAACTAACTTTATTATTATTTTTTTTTTTCTATGTCTAATTTTTGTAACTTTCTGAACTATTTTGTATATTAATGTCTTTTTCTATTTTTAGTTGTTCCAGGAAATGTTTTTTTTTAGAAGTAGTAGGATTTAATTGCATTTCATTTTAGTTATACTTGACATTTAAGGTAATATTTTAATTTTGTATTTAATATTTGATTATTTAGTATGTGATAGTGGAAATTTGGTAAGTTATAATTGTTTGATGAACTTCGTTCATGGAGGCGGAGGATGTTTCGGCGTAAATGCCCTCAAATTTATTTGTTTATAATTTAACTCTGTTTATCTTTCATATTGTGAAACATAATTATAAAACTGATTTCTTTTGATAGAAAAAATCTAATCTGTTTATCTAAATTGTTTATAACCCTGAATCAATATTTATGAGTAACATTATGATTTCAAGGTCATGTAATATAGATTTATTTACTTTATAATAATTTTGAATTGATGGTGATTTATTAGTTTTATAATTACTTGGATGTCATTTAAATGAATATTATAGCTATTTAGAAGATTTATAACTGCATATTGTAATTTTTATTTTGATGTTTATTTTATATAATATGTATCATTTTTAAAATGGTTAGTCTTGACTCTGTAACCAAGCAGAGAACATGTAACATGTAATCAGAGATGCCAATTGTTAAATCATGGCTCTGTTTAATACAGAGTGTATAATGGAAGTCCTGACTCTGCAACCAAGCAGAGAACATTTTTTTTTTTGTATTGGCTCTGTTAAATACGGAGAATTACTATTATGGAACAATTATTAACTTCTAATGATGAATAGAATTTACATACTATTTCAGTTTTATTTAATAAACTATTTAATCTAATTGCTCTCCCATCTCACTTGGATTTTGAAAATTTATTTGTCAGATGAATTTCGGCGCCACCATTTTTTTTCGGATTCCACTCTTTCTTTACAAAAGATAAACGTAGCAACTTTATGTATCAGCATTTTACTATTTTATTTTTCAACGCTTTACTAGTTCATGTTTCAACCTACTCAAGTTTGTGGTTCAACCGGAACACCAAATGTTGGAGTAAAGTTTCACCATCTTACCTTATAATATCCACTTTTTGACATAAAGTTTTGGTGAAATGACGTAGGGTCATTCCACAGAATTTCAACAAATAAGAGTTGCCGCACCATTTTTTCCTCCATACTTTGTATGTGGAAACCTATATATAAAAGAGAAGTTAAATCCATTTGCGAAAGAAATTTATCTTAAAAGTCTTTTTTAATTACAGGGAGGTCGAAAATTGATTTAGCAAAATCCAAAGGCCTATAGAATTTTGCATATATTCTGAATTACTAGGGGTAAAAAAAAAAAAAAAAAAAAAAAAAAAATCTGAAATCTGCGCAATTCTTCATATTAAGTCAGGATTTATCTGTATTTTTTGTAGTTGAGTACTTTAAAAGGTACTAAAATATTAAACAAAATACAGTTTTTTTAATTACACTCCATAAAAAGAAATGCAAAATAATAACAACGTGCAATTTTTATATGCGTTTATTTCTACCGAACATGCCCAGAAAAAAAGCAAGTTTTTGTTATTTCTTTTCCCTTCCAGACTGTAACAATTTAAATGGTGAAAATTTTCAAAAATCAGCAATTTCGACAACTTATAACTCGAAAGGGGTAAGTGTAATTCACATGCGATATGCCAAAGAACGAATTCTCTGTGGTGATATAAGCCCTATAATCTGTAAGTCGTTATCTGTTTTCCAACTGTTCTATGAAATACGGAGTCTTAAAATTGAAGAAATGACGTCCAGCCACGAATAAAAAGGACACTTGAAAGTAAGAAATGTTTTGTTGAATAAATTTTCAGGGTTTAATTTAAAAAATATTTTTGGAATTCACTGTACCTTTTAATATTCGGTGCAATATACCCGCATAAAGCATAATATAACTTACAGTATAAACAACGAAATCACAACCTTTCTTTTCCTTTCTTTATTTTTCCTGTAAAATTAATCTTTAGTATTTTTATGTATCTAAATTTGCACAATATTAGGTATTTTATTGATATAAATTTAGTTTCTCTGTTGTTTAAGAGAATCTTATCTTTTCAGAATCTTGGTTTTTAATTGTTTGTAAATTTGCATAAGACTGGGCTATTAACTGATAACCAGTAGATTCTCCTTTATTTCATAGAAAAATATTTAACAATGCGCTCTCGTCTGAATTCGTTATTATTATTATTATTATTATTATTATTATTCAAATTACAACAAGGCACAATAATTTTTCAAGGGGTATAAGTTCGTCACAAAAAGTATAATTGTGCGAAATTTACGTAACTAGTATAAGAAATTATAAGTATTTGTGAAATAAATTTTGTGAAGCGCAATACGACGATTCAAAACAAATTTTGATAATTTAGATGGCAAGCTGGTTAGCTTTTAAATCGAAGAATTATTTAAAGAAACATTTATTATTGAAGTTCCGTTAAAAATGCTTCATAGGATCAAAAACCATACGTAGCAATTTAACCACTTTTCGCAAACTCATACTTTAATGAGCTTGCGGTGTGCAATCCCTTTTTTAATTTGATTAATTTTTTGAAGATTTTTGTTTTCAAATTTTTATTCAAAATTTCATTATTTCAATAGAGATTTATTTCATTTCAAAGAAGCCCTTTTTTTTCGCCAAACCGAAAATACCTATTTTTGCTAAATTTTAAGACGGCGCAAACAATAATATTTCTTTTCAATTAAAAAGTGTACTTACACGTAAATATTAAGAAAGAATTTTTTTTTAAATAATTAAATTATTGCGTGTTAAAAACATTAAATGGGTACATTAATTACAAACATAAAATTACGTCATATTTAAAACGCCTAAATAATAATATTGTCAGAAAAATATATTTACACGAGAGATTCATTTCATATTTCAAAAAAGTAATTTTTTACCTATTGTTGCCAAATTTTAAAACAGCGCAAATAATATTTCCTTTTAATTAAAAATGTATTTAGACATGAATATTAAAAAAAAAAAAAAAAGAAAACTTCGGTGAAAATTACATCATATTTAAAACGATACATTTGAAACAATTTTCTTATATCGTCAGGTCAATATAAAATTTCGAGAGGCAGCGACTTTGTTTACTTAGCCATTTTATACAAGCTGATTTTCAAATGATTCGTTGATCTTATTTAATCAATCGACAGCTCTCGCGACAGCAGTTGACTTGGCTTTAAGAACCGAAAAATCCCTCAGCCAAAGGGAAATTAACAGCATCTCGATTACAGAAGAATGCCACTGGTCATTTATTATAAGTTAAACTTCCATAATCGTTTTAAAACAGAGTAAATTAGCGCGTTTTTCGATCTTGCGGTGTCTGAACAGGGGTTGGCGAGTGTAGTTTGTAGGAGGCAGAGCCCCCAAGTAAATAATAAAGAAAAAATTAAAGGGCCTTTTTGACAGATCCTATTTAAAGGAAATTTTTTGTCGGAAAAGTTTCAAAAAATCTATTTTTTTTTCCTTTACTTTTTTTGAACTCCTTAAGTGCCTAGAATATGTCCCCAAAACCGTTTTTTGTTTCGTTTAATATTTAAATCGTCACAACCAGGTTAACGGACCAGTACCGACCAAAAACTCTAAGCGCATTTTTACAAGCGGTCAGTGACGTATTTAAGCCAGAAATTAGTTATCGAAAATTTAAAATTCAGTGATTTCTAATAAAGTTTATTTTTATCCTTAAAATATCATTTCATACTAAATCGAGGACACTCTACACTTTTGTAATGCACATTTTGTTTTCGTTACCTCATATTTTTTGAGATAGGGTCGATAACTTCCAAGTATAACAACTAGGGGGCGCAACAGTCATAAATGATTTGGGCATAATCGTTTTATTACAGGTAGATATTTATTCCACAATGGACCTTATGCTCGCAGGTAAAAGTTATTTTGAGACTAAAATTTGTCTGCTGGCGATATTTACTTTTGAATATTGGCATAGTGCTCTATGGAATATGTGTTATTAATGTTTCTTCGCTAGAAATACCGCAAAAAAATTCATTGTTGTAGCAGTGGATACTTGATATATTGTAATATAAATTCAAAATGTTGTTCTGTATCCGGTAACATTAGTTACATTTGCAAAATTTCGATTAAAATTTATTCACGCAACCTAAGTCGAGGCTAAAATTTGTCTGCTGGCGATCCATCTTGCATCCTTTGACATAAACCCATACTTATATAAAACAACTTTCATTACATAGAATATATAAAATCCTTTATTTCAACATATGAAAGTAACATCGATTAATGATTAATCTTCTATGATACTAATCAACAACACAAGAACGTTTTTATTTTTTTACACTTTCCAAGAAAGTTGATAAGTGTTTATGACTTCGATTTGTCTGTCCGAGCTCTAACTCTCGTAAATATACTCGAATCGTCCTGAATTTCTTGTAGGTTATTGACCTTTACTATAGTATGATCGGTATTTAAAATGAAGTGTGTAGCTTCTACAGTTCATTTACAAGGACGGCCAAAAGTATTCCGTTATATCACGGTCAATGTCAATGGGAAAAAATCGTTTCAAGTTCATTTCAATGATGTTAGACCATTTCAAACATAGTAAAACTGATAGCATTTATGAAGTGTACTAAAAACATGCATTCTGTAGAATATAGGGTGCAAAACAATTATTATTTATTTACAGGGCGGCACAGAAGAATTTTGTCCCATAATGGTCAACGGCTAAAAACAGTTTGCAGCGTATTTTAGTTATGTTACACTATTTCAAATATAATGAATTTGATATACATTACTGAGGCTTACTACAAAATACGTCTTGTATAACATGATGTGCATAGCATTTATCATTCATTTACAGGGACATACAAAAGATTCGAATACAGCATTTTCCTTGAAGTTACTGTCTACTAGCGATAATTGCTGGAAGTGTGATTTCATTTATGATATGCATATTTAAGTTTAACTAAATTTTTGCTTAATAAATAGTGTGCATAAATTCTATAGATCATATTAGAGATCTGCACGAGCCAGCCCGCGGGCCGGGCTCGGGCAGAATTTCATTCACGGCACTCGGCCCAGGCCATACTTTTTTCTGAAGGCTCGGGCCGGGCCTAACTTATTTTTTTCTGCACAAAGCCGGGACTGGTTTCATTCCTAGTCTTCACTGCCCAAAATTTTCAGTCCTAGTTTTGACCCAGCCCGTATAAAAATCATTGTCCCAGCGTGGCCTGGTCCATTCAAAGGTCAGTAAAATTAGGCCTGACCCAAACATTTTTGCAAAAAATGCATGCATTTTTAAATTGTCCTCATTCTACACTTAATCATTAAAATCTATTCTTTTTAAAGAGTAGTAGATTTCTACGCTTATTAAAATACTTCTAAATTAAAATCTAGTAAAACGTGTGAAAAAGAATCTGCCTATGATGAAACTCTGTTTTAAACTAAAAAATGTGTTGATCCATGCAAAATTGATATACAAATACGTAAGAAAAGAATATACAGGGTGACAGTTCTCAACGGTGTCCAATGGCTAATTCTTAAACCGTTAGCCATAGACATATAGTTCCAATTACAAAAATGTTTTAAATCAGGTAAAGAAACATTTTTAAAGCGATCTGGGTCAATAAAAACATTTCTTAAAAAATTACGAAATTAAAATTTTTATACGGTCCCCCGGTCCTATAAGTTATATTTAGTAAAATTTTACTATTACACTGACAAGTAAGACAAAAAAAAAAAAAAAAAAGTCAAATTCATATAACGCTAAAATTGAGCGAGTTATGAAACTTTAAAAATGCATGACTCATGCCACTTTTCTGCTCTGAAAACAAATGAGTTAAGCTTGTCTTTGAGGGGTCACATAACAAGTGCTTAAAGTATTCGAAGATCTTATTTCATGTGTAACTGCGCTTTGAAAAAAATCGTACAAGTATTACGATTAAGTTAACATTTATTAAGTTTCAGATTGGCTGAAATAACATATGTTTTATTTTGTCAGGATTTGAGACTGTTTCTTTTATGATATCTTTTAACAAAAATTATGTTATTTTTAAAAGTTTTTATGTTACTTCAACGATCGTATGTATGTTTTTCGAGTTCAAAATTTGTACACGAACTTTAACTCACTTTTAAATATCCAATCGAGATTACATTTTACATACTGGCGCAAATCCAATAACAATGTAATATTATTATGATTTTCGGTGGTTACCATTTATACTTATTTTACAGGATAACACAAAAAATTCCGGATAGATTACCACGAAGAAGTTTAAGAAAAAGTTTTAGATTAGATAATACAAGACTGCGATTGTTGGTTTTTTTAACTTTTTTTAGCACTGAATCCGAAAATTACATTAATTTTTAACCATCATGTCAGGATATTTCGCAAATCATAAATTGTCAAATTTAAAGAATAACAAAAATAGGATACTATAAAGTAGAGGATATGGTTGTGTTTTTTAACTTTTGATAATTGATTTTTACGTACTTTTTAGCTCTGAATCTGAAAATGACCTTCATTTTTAACTATCACGTTAGAATTATTTTGCAAATCGTAAATGTGTAAGTTAAAATACAGTGAAAATCTGATACTATAAAACATATGTAAAAAAAAAATTTTGTTTTATTTTGTTTTATTTTATTTTATTCAATAATTTATTCAATATTTTTGCTTATCCTAGGACTCTTACAGCTAAATAGCTGAGTGGTCCGATGAGATGAGAGAGGAGATTCAATTTTAACTTTTAACTTTTTAACTTTGAAATTTGCGAAAACTCCTGATGTGATTGTTAAAAATGAAGGTCAATTTCAGATTCAGCGGTACAGAATACATAAGAATCAATTATCAAAAGATAAAAAACATGACATAACCCAACTTTTGCAGGCTAGTGTAATCTAACAATATTTTAAAATACGTATCATTTTGTAAAGAATTGAGGCTGTTAATTTAGCATCATTTTATTTAACAAAAATTCTGTTTATTCTTCTTCTTAAATGTTTATTACAAATTGCATATTTTGCATTAATATGTCAGACTGATTAAAGATTTCAAATTTATATTGTAATGTTAATTTTACTCTCAACCATTTTTTAATATATCTGACGAAATTATATTTCAACTAAATTTGTGAATGACCCCCAATTTGCAGCAAAAAGTATGCTCCAACTTTAAACAGCTATTACTCGGTCAATTTTAATCGTAGAATAACGGTACATTTTGTGTATTGCTTGTCAGTGTAAAAGGAAAATTTTACTAAATATAACTTATAGGACCGGGGGACCGTATAAAAATTTAAATTTCGTAATTTTTTAAGAAATGTTTGACCCAAATCACTTTTAAAATATTTCTTTACCTGATTTTAAACATTTTTGTAATTGGAACTATATGTCTATGACTAATGGTTTAGGAATTAGCCATTGGACACCGTTGAGACCGGACACCCTGTATAATACATAATACAGTGAAACCCGCTTAAGAAGTTTCCCAAGGGAATGGAGGGGGAAA
This sequence comes from Maratus speciosus, assembly GCA_963932465.1. Lineage (NCBI taxonomy): Eukaryota > Metazoa > Arthropoda > Arachnida > Araneae > Salticidae > Maratus > Maratus speciosus. Next base: position 258,515,839 of record OZ010793.1, on the reverse strand, counting down.
ACTTCTTAAACGGGAAATTAGCATTTTTTTTTTAAAAAATCAATAGTTTAATCAGAAGAGGGTTTATTTTACCTTAGTACAATAATACAAAGTGTACTTTCTATAAAATTGAGTTTTCTTAAGAAATTTAAATTAGTTTGCACACTTAAAAAATTAGCTAATAAAGTAAAAATACATAAATTACCTTAGAAACTCTTTATTTAATCCAAGACAAGAAATTTCTCTTTAAGAGTCATTTGATATGTTTTTGCAAAAAAAAATCGGTTATAGTTTTTTTTTCTGTTTTTTTTTTTTCGGCAACCTTTAATCAATAACTTTTCTTCCATAACTTCATATTTTCCTCTTTTCACATTTTTAATTTTACGAGATTTTTCAGAACAGTTTAATATGAGATCTCGTTTTGCTAGAATTCCATTCAGAGTAGTCACTGGTATGTTCAACTTCTTTGCAATTTCAACTCTTGTTGTTTTGGCGTTACTATCAACTTCTTTCAAAATTTTGATTTTGTCTTCAATTGACAAGGCTTTCCTTTTAATTGCCTTACCCGACATTTTTGCGGAAAAAAAAAACAGAATTTTTTGTTCGTGTATTTTCTAGCGAGAAAGCTTTGATGTTATGCACTTTACACTGACTTAAAAACTATGAAATGAATAAACCAAACGGTGCTTTGGTACGAATCCCGGAAAAAATCACCATGGAAAAAACCACCACGGAAAAAATCGCCACGGAAAAAATTACCATCGGAAAAAATCCCCACGGTAAAAATCGCCACGGAAAAAATCACCACGAAAAAAAATGGGCTTACATTCACTAAGGTGGAAAAGACCCAGTTTTTTACAGCGTAGGGGGTGGGGGTTAATAGGTTAGACATTTGCGCACAAATAAACTTTACATACAAAGATGTAATGAAATATAGATAAATAAAAGGGAAGATCTTTCATTACCTACTTTTTGCGGCGAGAGAGGGGTAGATTTAGGGGGACGTAAGAGAAAAATATGACATAAAATCTTGAGATTTGGTCAGGAGGGTGGGATTTTCTGTGGGGGGGGGGGGGGTGGCTAATTTAAAAGAAAATGCAGTTTATAGATTCTTTCACTTCTCTACATCTATAGGATACTTATATAAATAAAGTTGCTTATACATATATTTTGAATGTTACAATAAGTTACTGATGTAGTGAGTTTACAGACTCTATAAATAATGTTTTATTTATTCTTATTTTATTGTCTCCTCCTACCTCTGCAATGATCATTGTTGAAAGTTAAAAGAAATATATATGTAAGCATCAATATATAATATATAATCTATCAATATAACGATTTGGAAGAATCTGAAGTTTTATTTAAACCCGCCATCCGCTTCCCCACACGCAGAAACCTATCTTTCTGAAAGATTTAAAAAAAAAAAAAAAAAAAAAAAAAAAAAAAAAAAAAAAAAAAAAAACTTTTCACTCAATATAATGTCTTGATTCGGACTCATGAGACATATCTCAATATTTTATCTATTAGTTTTCTGTTAGCTCTTTAAACCTTGTCTCATTATAAAAATGGAAGATGTTAATATATATATATATATATATATATTAAAATTTCTCTTTTATTCGCCTTTTACCATCCGATTTAAAATCTCCTTTTTTTTTCGTACTTCTGCCCTCCCCCTCAACGGCATTCTCGTCCAAAGTTGCAAGAAAATATAGAAGCAGATTTATTTCTACCTGCTCCCCAATTGCGGTCACCTCTTTTTATCAGACATTTTCCCAATCTACAACATTTCTAAAAATATTGCCTAAATCGAAACCGTCCATTTATAGAAATTCATATAAGAATTACAGAATTTTACCAGTATCAAGAAATGCTAGCTCACAAGTTAAGACAGTGCTTGTAATAAAACATGGGTAGGGAAGAAATTTACTCCAACAGTTATCTTACATTTTGCTTTATAAATTTAAATTTTAGTAACTATGGTATTACAATTGTAAATATATTTTAAATTTATTTAACTCTGATCTGGAAATATGCTTTATGCCAGGCGGCACCATATCTTTTTTTTTAAATAAAAAAAAAACACCATTTACAAAAAAAAAAAAAATCTTTGCTTTTTATAATCGTAGATTTTCTGCAATTATAAGTGGTGGATATTACTTTTTGGTTGGCTGGTTGGTTGATTTTTGACGGCCGATTATCTACTGTAGGGATATAGGCCCGATGGAGGAGTGCCCTTCGTGGGGGTCTTTCTAAGGGATCCTAACCCGTATTTACGCATGGAAATCCATGGCTCGAAGAAAACCACGAAAACTTCGAACGATTAGGCCGACGGGCGCAATTGGGTTCGAACCCAGCGTGGGGCCTTACTTTTTGTAAATAACGGTTTGATAGCATTTCTCGTAAAAAGAGTTTACAGTTAAGGATTGATTTTTTTTCCCGTTAGAATGTCACCGATGACCGATCAGATAGAAAAATTAAAATGTTTAACACTTGCCAACATAGCTGGACAGTGTTAAAAGTGCATATACTTATACTGCACTTTCAATTATGTTGAATTGAACTAGGAGAAATTCCCTTTCAGAAATGCAGCATTATCCATTAGTTTTAAAATGTAATTGAATTTTTTCATCTGTACCGAAATATTAGTTCTAATTAGGGATATAACGAATGCACGGTGAGCGTGCTATATCCGGCCATTCCGGACTATTTGCTCTTATATATAACAGTTTTTATTATGTAATATTTGTTTTACTAATAAGTCAATAGATGGCAGCACCACACTGATTCATTTGAATTCGTGGAGCAATTCATTCTAAATTATCTATAGAGGGCGCTGGTTATATATAATGGGAGTGTGCTTGGCTATGCTGTATATTGTTGTGCCTTGGTCCACCATCATATAAGAAAAATTTTTTTGGCAATATGTGCTGGTGATCTCCAATGATTGTATTTTTTTTTATGCCTGATGCTAAGACTAGTGAATGTGAGACTATTTTTTTATGGTGATTTTTTCCAGTGGAGCTTTTTACCGTGGTGATTTTTTCCGGTGGTGATTTTTTCCGTGGTGATTTTTTCCAAGGTGATTTTTTCCGCCTACCTTTGGTACATTACACTTATGGAAGAGGGTGGTGGGAAAGAATCTGTTGTAACTATTGAACTGAAAGAACCACCTCTCGGTAGGGCGGAGCAATTCCCTTTTCTCTTTATCAGTGACTATTGTTACAGTGACGAGGGACCCATCCTCTACCCACATTCCATTTCCATCAAACACGTTAAACAGATTTTAAGGTGAAATAGAGGTGACCATAACTGCTATCAGTCCTAAACATTGACCTTTTTGAATAGCGAAGAATATAAAGGAAGAGATTTCCAGCACAGAAAATAAAATAATAATAATAAAAAATACAAAATAAACGCTCTTTGAAAGTAAAAATGGAACGAAAAATAAAACATTTTAAGCGGGAAGGAGTTTCGAACTAAACTTCTTAAACGAGTTATTTTAGCGTTGTAAGAATAAGAGAAAAATGGGAATCGAAAATATAAACTTCTTAAACGGGAAAGCTTCTTCAGCGAGAACTTCTTAAACGGGTTTTACTGTATATATGTAAATGTATAATATATAATACATTTACACTTGCTAAGAAGGGAACTCGTCTATAACGCATTTTTTCCCTTTATAATTCCATCTTAGAAGATTTTACTGCATAGCATTTTTCAGATTTTTAACATACATGGGATATGAATTAACAACATTAATGATAACTGAAACATTTACATACAAGACGTAGAGATTCATTAAAAAATTAAATATTGCAGTCTGCGGCACTTCTATAAAAATGAAGATTATAAACGTGAAAAATAAGTTAAGTATTTCTGGTCAGAACTCCTCGTACGAGACAAATTTTGAATCAAATCGACCTAAAAATCAATGTTTTGTAAAAATTCACTCGGGCCGAGATTTTAACTTTTTTCCTGGCCGGGCCAGTATTTTTTTCTACGGGCCGGGCCGGGCCGGGCTTGGGCCGAACTTTTAATTTTTGTATCGGGTCGGGTCGGGTCGAACTTTTTGTTCTATGAGTCGGGCCGGGCCCGGGCCTGAAAATTTCGATCTCTAGATTATATACAGGGGCTACACAAAAAGGATTTGTAAGAACTGCGGAGTATCAGCTTAAATGGCTCAAAGACGGCTTTTAACTGAGTTGTGCGCTTTCAAGTTGAACTATATTTAGTATACTATGAGTTGTTTGTATAATATAAATAAAACCATATACAGAGCAACGCAAAGAACTGGATACATAGCCTCCTTGGGATGATAATGTCTGATTTCAGTAGTTTTAAACATGTTTTAGCCTGAATTAAATTTTAGCTTAAAATGTGGCGCATATAAAAACTGTTGGTAATATGTATTAAAAAATTAAAGTATGTTGGTAGAACTTGCTGAAGATGAATTTTCAACTATTAAACATTTCCTTACTAAACTAAGTTTTAGCATACTATGTAGAATGTTTTCAGATCTGTTGATTAAATACACGGCTGCACAAAAGAACTGGACTACTTTTCCGGCTATGGACGGTAATTGTTGAAATCTGGTTTTATATGTGTTATGCCTTTTCTAAAGTTTTTACTTAAATATATATATATCTTTTTTTACCTTGTTAAACAGCGAAATTTCGTTGAATTTTTTTGGAAGTGTTGGAAAGTGTTTCATAATCCATGATTGATGCACAATTTTTCTTTCTTGTTTTCATAATTTCATAATTGACACAACATTTTTCTGTCGGTTGAAAGCAATAGGGGACGCTGTCAATTAATAAATAAATTAGTAAATAAATAAAAAAGATTTTTTTTTCCTTTTAATTTTCTATACCTTTGTTAATGTTCCGAGACGCCTTAAGAAAAATGCGGAAACTTTCTTAAACGTCGAACCTGTTTTTCATTTCTATTTGTTTATACTTATTTTTTCTCTAGTCAGTAAACTACCTTATTATCAGCCAGTTAGTGTACAATACTAAAAAACGTGCTAATCGTAAAAGAAAATGGTCTTAACAATTGCTTATTTCATCGTAAGTTTTACTTTTCAAAACTTTTCCACAACTGTACGTTTGCAAAGCAACACATTATGTTAAAAGGGAATAAACCAATTATTCCCGAGAGTTCTCTTCCCAAACAGATATAATATGTTATAACTCAGTCAGATGTGAGTTGGATTAATGCCAAAAGTTTATCGGGGGTCGATGTGCCTGTGTTTGCCACGAAGAAAAAATAAATATCAATAATAGGATAGAACTTTTTTCTCAAAGAAGTGTGTGTATGTGGAGGCGGGAGGGGGGGGGGAGACAGATAGCGGGGTTCAGGTGGCTTAAGTTCGCCCCATCGAGAAAATTTTTAAGTCAAATAAGCTGTCCCGTAGAAAATAATTTTTGTCTTCAATGTTTGATAACTCATCTCTGAAAAAAAATCTGAAATAACTTTCCGAACACTGATACATGTCCAGAAAGGACAAATAAAACGGATTTTTCTATAAATTTCTCACACAATAGAATCGGCTGGATTCGAACGCTGGACCTCCCGCTTTGAAACAGGGGACGTTACCTCTGCGCCACTAATGTTTAATTACATTGCCCGCAATATTTATCACTTATTATCCTGTCACATTTCCTTGGTCCTTTTCCGTATAAAATCGATCGCAAAATGGATTAAATACCTAATCCGTTGGCCGATTTGTACGACAATCTATACAGTTATTTGACAGTGGTCTATAACATATTGGAGAACTACAAAATCAACCGGAAGTATCATTTGGGTGTTATCGTGTTTACTCACACACAGTAGCGCTAACTTTTGAAAAATATTGAGTGGACTCAAAACAGTTTTTGAATAAAATAACGCATACATTTTTTCCCCCCTTAGTAAGTGTGTCTGTAGAGACGGGAAGGAGGGGAGGTCTGAAGAGGAGTGAATGGCTAAAGATGAAAATCGAAGTAAAATTATGGTTTTTTAAACTAAAATATAAAATTATTATAATTTAATAAACACATTATATTCTTCCAAGTTCTTACTTATAAATACATTAATATTTATTATAAATATGATAAAAATAGCTAACTCTTGAAAGTGCAGAAAACTTAATGTCAAGAAAAACATACATTTTAGACTCCTGAGTGGTTTATCGATTCAAGATATTAAAACAGACGAGACGGCAAAATATGCAGAAAATTTGTTTTTGAGAGAAATTTAATTGTACATCCGCTGAAGGGGCTTTCAATGCTCCTGTAGGTCTAATTGATGTCCTTACTATTTTACAAACAAAATTATTTTGAGAATATCAGTAAAATCAAATTTTATTTCAACGATTAAATAAATAAATGAACAACAAAATAAATCTGAGGAGAGAGTGATGGGTTGGCGCCGATGGGATTTGAACCAGGGATCTCATGATCAGGAGGCGAGAACGTTAGCGTCGAGCAAAAGGCCAAGTCGGTACTATAAGCTAGTAACTCGCTTTATACTGATCAAGTGAGATGAGATCGCTACAAATCGATGGAAATTGGGCTGGGTGAGCGCGCGCCCCACGAGTCCATATAAGTTGGCGTCACCGCTCACATGCACACGCACAAATCATGATTACGATACTTTTCTTACACTACGTGTTCGTAAAGAAAGAGAGGAGGGGGGGGGAAAGGCTGTACTTTAAGAAGCGCTATACATGTCGATTACATTTGTATTTAATAAACTTGCAGATCACGGCTCAACATCTGCTTTGCAAATCGCATTTTCATTTTTAATCCATTTTGTCTAATATTTAAAACTTTATACCCACAATTTTATTTTTAACACTTTCCTTTATGAATTCGGTTTGTCTGCCTGTCCGTTCATGTTCTTTCTAACTCGTATAAATATAGTCAAATTTGCCATGGAATTAACATGTATTATTAGGGTTTACTACGGCATATTTGGTATTGAAAATGAAGTTTGTAGCATTTACGGGTTCATTTATATTGACACTCAAAAGAATTCCGTTATATTACAGCCTATGGGGGGAAAATCGCTTGCGGTGGATTTGAATGGTATCACACATCACACTATTTAAAACATATTGAATTTAATATATATCACAGAGGTGTACTACAAGGTGATTACTGTATAACCTGGTATATGGTGTGCATATAATTTATCGTTCATTTACAGGGACATACAAAAGTATTAGGCTACAGTACTGCCTATAAAGGATAATTGCCGGAAGTGCATTTTCGGTTTTAGTACGCGTTACAAAATGTAACTATTTTTCTGCATATTACTTGGCGTGTATATATTCTATACGTAGAACATTTATAGGGCTACACAAAGGATCTCAAGTACATTTCCGTTTATTGTTGGAAAATACTGAATGGGAATTTTCAACTGTTCTATACGTTTAATTGAACTAACTGTAAGCATACTATGTAATTGTAGATTACATAAAAATCTGTAGATCATATACAGGGCTGCAGAGAAAAATTCGGATATTTTTCCGACTATCGATGGTAATTGCAGAAATTGAGTTTTCAAATGTGTTATGAATTTTCTAAATTGTTTATTCACCATTTTAAACAGTGAAGTTTTGATACTGTATTCTGAATGTATTGGAAAGTGTTTCATAATCTATGCTGGACGCATTTTTTTTCTTGTTTTCACACTAATACTATTTCAAGTGAGGACGTGAGTTTCAAAACTCGTCTTATACAAAAAGTCAAATTTAGGGAAATCGTGAAAAACCTCGGACTGCATCCATTAGTTTTCATTGTAAACCAAGATTTTACGATGCCAGAAATACACGATAAAACTAGGTACTTTGCGGATTGTAGATTTTTTTTTTTTTTTTTTTTTTTTTTTTTTTTTTTTTTTTAACGTTTATCAATAAAATTGATTGATAGAGAAAACTCGATTTTTAAAATTTTAGATAAGGCGAGTTTTGAAACTCACGCATCCTCAAGTAATTTCAGAGATTTACTTTTATGAAATATAAGGTAAATACGATTGCATGCATTGATACTCCAAGACTGTCTATTTTTGTAAAAATTTTATTGCATGTAATGAGTGTGCGTTCGTTTGGAAGGCGCAGGGATGTCCTGTCACGCTCAAGCCCCCTTTTTCTCATAATTTGATGATCGCAACTTTTTAGAAAATTCAGTATCTTAAATAATTAAACTGCTGGTTTTGTGATCATGGCACTAATAGTTAGTTTGAATGAATAATTATTATCATAAATATTTTATTACAACTAATGATCGTAATTTATTAGAATGATAAACAAGAAACTTTTCATTGGAAAATTTTAACAGATTTAAGTAACTATACCCTTAGGAATTTAGGAAATATTCATAAAAAGGTGAAGTTCGTTTCTGTTTCAGAGATATCTGTATTTAAATATATATCATTATGTTATTTTATTGTCTTTTAAAGCACTATGTTTCTACAGTCTAATGACCCTGAAAGTGAACAAATATCTGCTACGTATAATACATCTAGGCGCCAATAAGATGTGTTTCGTCCATGTGAAAAATGCAGATCAGCAGCGCCACCTGTTGGGCGATTTACACCAAAACATAATCAGCACCAATTCATATGAAGGACTATTTTAACTTTGTATAACTTTTACAGGGGAAAGCAGAAAGCAGAAATAGATATATATATATAGATGGAATAAAACAGGGTTCGTACACATTTCTTTAAATAAAAATCAAGGACTTTCAAGGACCAAAAAAAATAATAATAATATTAATAAGGACCTACAAATTAAATAAACTAATAAATTATAATATGCATTTTTTAATAAAGGTTGTATTTTTGTAAATACAAGTTTTAAGCATTCAAATGGCCGGGAAGGGGGGGGGGGGATTTCAGCGTGCGGCAGTAGAAATTTTGAAAATTTTAAAATAACAAACACAGCAGACGAAAAAGCTAGTCGGATGTGTCAATCCCAAAACTTACTTCTATCTCATAGATGTTAATACTACAAAATTCACTATCAGAGTGCCAACATTAAATTGCAATCTATGCCCATCATGAGGATTCTAAAGATATGAAATTTCGTGCATTAGTTCTTGAGATATAACTATTGCTAAAATAGTGTAAATCTTGCAAAATGCAGCATATCAACGCCACCTGTAGGGTGATTTACACTAAAACCTAATCAGCAACAACTTGTGTTAACGCCTGACTGAATCTGAAGTTTGATGAAAATTCGTGAATTTCTTCTTGAAATGGATTCTATTGCGAAAATCATGAAAAATTCAGCATAGCTGCGTCACCTGTTTGGCGATTTACATCAAAACATAATCAGCCCCTATATTTATCAAGGTATATCTGAATCTGAAGATTGATGGCTTTTATTGAAGGACGTTGTGTATAATTTCATAGGGAATAACAAAGCTACAAATTACAAGTGTATAGTTCAAAATATGGTAAATAATTTTAAAAAGCTAAATTGTCACATGTCAGTAAAGCTTCTCGCACTCTCCCATTGACTTTTTCCCAGATAATATGTGAGCAATTAGCGACAAGCATCATGAACGATTTCACCAACAAATTTCTTTTATGGACTATCGTTATCGATCACAATGGAATGCAGCAATGCTTGCCGATTACTGTTTGTTCATCAAGACAGAAGATAGCGAACATAAATATAAACGGAAAAATAGGTACTAATGTACTCAAATTGAGTTCAGCTGCGTAAAATATGTGGAAAATGTGCATAAACAGTGTACAAGTATGCCGCTGGTAAATTTAACATTTATGTATTATTATTATGCATTATTGTACGATCCCCTAAATTGTGACATATCATAATAACCTATAAATACATATCCTTCGTTTAAAAAAAAAAGAAACAAGTAAAAATTTCTAATATCATTTTTTATTTACTCAAGAGTATATATAATTGGAATATTAGTTTTAAATTTAAGAGAAAAATAAAAAGTCAATTTTTGTTTATCAGTGTTATAAATTTATTTCAATATGAGTGTTTGAGACCTACCATAATTTTTGAATTGCTACGCCACTGCCGGTTCTGGATGCTGTTTTAACTCAAAGGCTTTTATCATTCACCAACAAGCACAAGTTATTTAAATTCATTTGGCAAAAATACCCCAGAATATAAAATAATTAAAAATAATAAATATATATATATATATATATATATATTTACAAGCAGATTTTATTTACTCGGCAGAAAAGATAGCATTAATATATATATATATATATATATATATATATATTTATTTATTTATTTATTTATTTTTTATTTATTTATTTTTTTTTTTTAAGGAGATATTTAGTCCTCCCTATAAAAGTTCTAAAAATTCTCTTGCGTGAAGTCACATTTGCTTAAATACGTGATTTGGGTAAGGACCTAATTACGGAAGATTAACAACAAGGCAACTCACTTTGGCGCTAAGCTAAAATCTGTCAATGAACAGACAGGTTTTAAGTTGTTCCAATCTTGTTTGCTTTTGATATTATTTGATATACACTCCTGGACAAAACTATAAACTCAGAAAATTTTTTATTTGTTTAAATCATAATATAAATAAGCTTTTGCTTTACATTAATAAAATAAAGATGAATATTTATAAAAAGACATCTAAATTTAATATACCTCATAAATAAAATGGAGCAAATAATTTAAATAAGAAAATGCATAACTTAAAAAAATAACATTATGCGAGGCCTGGACAAAATTATACACTCTAAGTTGTGAATTTCTATATTCTGGTATTTTTTATCTGAATAAATGCATTTTACGATAAGAAACTAATAAATGGAGTCATTAGGGATCAATACATTTCAATACGTCAATGCATTTTTTTAAATTTTTCTCAAAAAGACGTGTAATTTTAATATAGCACATGACTAAACCGAAAACAGTAAATTACTGAGTTTAAGAAATGAACATAATTTGAATCCTGGTGCTATTAATGCACACATTCAAAAATGAGTTGGACTGCCATTTTTCTGAATTACTTCGAATATGCGGCATGGCACAGATTGAACAAGTTTTCTAACTGCTCCATTGACAACTGGTTCCATGCTGAAAGTATAGCCACTTTTAAATCATTTGTGTTTTGATATTGACGCCCATCATGATAGACTTAAGGCCTGAGTGTGGCTAGTTCGCCAGGACAAAGTCCAGCGTAGAACCAAACACCACACCCGGGGGGATCATGTTAGACTATTCGAACCATTGCACTCCAACAATTTTCAATGGGATTTAGATCAGTGCTGCGGACTGGCCATTTCATGACATTCACATGCCAGCGTTCAAGCGAATCTTTTGTACTTTTTGCAGAGTGTATTGCTGCATTATCTTATTGAAAAACCCATTTTACCCCAGCAATCAACGGTGCATAACGCAATAGATTATCTTCCAGCATTAACTGGTAGTCTTCTGCTTTTTTTTCCCCCTTTAAGGAAATTCAGAGCGGTTTTACCATTCTGAGAAAAACCAGCCCACACCATCACGGGTCTTCCAGCAAAGTTTCGACTAAAGATATGCCATTCTTCATGCCTAATACCGTGCCAGTAGTATCTTAAGCCATTTGGGTAGTCTAAATTAAACTTTTTTCATCTGACCAGATGACTGTGCTCACTCCGTTGTCCATGACACTTGCTGCTGTGTAAAGTGAAGCCTGGCTTTCATGTGATGCACTCGCAAAAAAACTTTCTTCAATTCGCGTAAATTCTACTGGCAGCAGTACTGCCGGCATATTTCCGTGAATTGGCGAACATCAGTTTTTCTTTTTTTCGTTACAGGATGTAAAATATCCGTCAATTGATGAAAGTTGGTTAAAAGTAAAAGCGGGCAACATTGGATTCGAATCAACAATCTCAGGGTTACGAGACAAATGCGCTAACATTTAACTATAGTTGTACAGCAGCGAAACGCTTTGAAGTAAATATGTTTGTTTCAGATGGGTGGTATGGCTTGATTAATTTCTTTAAAGCTTTTAATTTTGAAGTTCATTACAAGAAGATTTCGTCTTTAATGAGATTGTAGCTGGGGTTTTTATACTTTATTTGGTCTAGGAATTAATTCGTGCGGTTTTTAATAAAAAAAATAAAGCTTTATTTCAAAAGGAAAATACATAAATACGTTAACAAAAATATTGTCCATCGGTACTCACTACTTTTCCCCATCTTTCAGGTAATTTACGAATTCCGTGTCGAAAGAAGTCTTCACTTTTCGAAGCGATCCAATCAGAGATCCATTTTTCTATATTTTCTGAAGAAGTGAACAACTGTCCAATCAAATCGTTATTCATGCAATCAAACAAGTAGTTTTCTGACGCAGCAATGTCTGCTGAATACAGCGGGTGGGGTAATACTTCCCATCCGACATTCTCCAAATATGTTTGACCGGTTTTGCGACATGTGGTCGGGCGTTATCTTTCTTTCAATTCATATGGAACCCAATGTGACATCTTTTTAATCATTCCCATTGCTTTGAGTCGTTTGGAAACTGTTGTTTGATCAACCTCTAATGATTTTGCAAGTTCTTCCTGCGTTTGACACGAATCCTGATCGAGCAATGCTGTCAATTCTTCATCTTCAAATTTTTTTGGCTGTCCAGGTCGTGCTTGGTCTTCCAAGCCGTAATCACCACTTTTAAACCGTGCAAACCACTTCTGACACGTTCGTTCAGCTAGAGCATAGTCACCATAAACTTCCACCAAAATACGATGACTTTCAGTAGCACTTTTCTTCATGTTAAAGAAATGAAGAAGAACACCCCGCAAAAACACTTTATCAGGCACAAAATTTGACATTTTCAGTTGGATAAAAATTGTTGTTGTTTACGCTTAAACCAAATGGCATATACTAAACTGGATGCGCAATAACAGTAGTTTTAAATGCATGTTTGAACAAACGAAACTATGGGACAATACGCTAGTTACGCCATCTCTTGTAAAACCGCACGAATTAATTCCTAGACCAAATAGTATTAATATAGTATAAAAATATGAATTTAAATAGTTTTACGTAGATTGTTAGAGGTAAAATACAAATATTACATTTTTATTCGATAAGATTTTTTTTTTTTTTTTTTTGAGTAATATCGATTTTTTTCCATTTAATTTTCTTAATTAAAACATCTTTTAAATGTGTTCATTTAAAGTATATTTTAAATGCGAATATTTATTTATAAACAACTTTATAAATTCAAATTTATTTAACTTTATTCAACTTTAAAAAATAAATTGTGAGTACTTTTAAATGAATGAGAAAAGCAATTGTTATTTATTTTGAAATTCGAAAACTTTTCTTTTTTAATTAAATTAGAAATCTTAATTTATAAAATTTTTGGTTTTTCATTTTTAAAATTAATTTGGATTTATTATTAATAGACCCAATATGCATGCGAGCTAGGAATGAAAGGAATTTCTGCCTGTTTTTAAGACGTTCGAGGAGACTTCACGGATAAAACATGTTCTCTAGAAGTACGGAAATTATTTGAAAAAAAAGGAGGAATAATTTGGTGTATATTGACAAGTTTTTCTGACAGTGTGAGGCTCGAATTTTGGCTTAAATTTCATTTTCTTCCATTTCATGTTCGGGGCTCGTTGCAGAATTCGTCTAACAGTTCGATAACTTACATTAGCTTTAACTAATTTACGATTTGGCTAGAAGAAGCTCCAGTACTAAGATGCTGTTCGTAAGATAGATCTTCGATTTCTTTCTGTTATCTTCGGACGTCGACCACTGCGTTTTGTCTTTCCATAACCTAACGAATTCTTTAAAACGTTTTTTATTGCTTCTTCTGAACATTTAACTAACAAAGCAATTTGCCGTTGGGTTTTTCCAGAAGCTCTGAAGGTCAAAATTTTACCAACTTGTATCTCTGTGGGAACCTTTCCCCGGGACATTTGAAAACTTGTTAATTTTCATTGTTTTAAGAATAACATGTAACGACACGACAACATAAACAAGATGCATTAAAAGAGACTCAAAACTATTCTAAAAATAATTAAAAGGCATACGATAACATATTTTTAATAAATACATCGAGAAAAATGAAAATATGGATAAATATCGTTTGCATTAATACCAATGTGAACTAGTCGGATATGGTAATCCCAAAACTTTCTTCTATCTCATACATGTTAATATTTCCTGAAAAATGGAGCATAGCAGCGCCAACGGTTAGGTGATTTGCACCAAAATCTAAACAGCAACAACTTATGTCAACTTCTAATTGAATTTGAAGTTTGATGAAAATCCCTGCATTAGTTTTTGAGATAGAGCTGATGCGCAAATCGAGAAAAACTGTGCATAGCAGTAGCACCTGTTGGGTAATTTACACCAAAAACTTTTCAAGATGAATTTATATCAGGGACAAACTGAATTGAAAGTTTGGTGAAAATTCATGCATTAGTTCTTGAGATACCGCTATTGAAGAGATCGTGAAAAATGCGGCATAGTAGCGCCACCTCTCGGGAGATTTACACCAAAATCTAAGCAGAACTAATTTATATCAAGGACTAACTGAATTTGAAGTTCGATGAAAATTCGTGCATTAGTTCTTGTGATAGAGCTACTGCGATAATCACGAATAATGCATCATAGCAACGCCACCTATTGGGCAATTTACACCAAAGAGTTATAAGCACCAAATTATATCAAGGACTAAGTGAATCTGAAGTTTTCTGAAAATCCGTGCTTTAGTTCTTGAGATAGTAGCTATTGTGGAAATCATGAATAATGCAGCATAGCAGCGCCACCTGCTGGGCGATTCACACCAAAAAGTAATCAGCACCAATTTATATCAGGGACTAACTGAATCTAAAGTTTTATTAAATTCCGTTCATTAGTTCTTGAGATAGAGCGCCCACAAAATTTGTGTCACATACAGACACACAGACAGGCAGACACACAGACAAACATTTTGTAAAAACATGTTTTTCCGGATTTCTGACCCCTAAAACGTGTAAATGCGTCGAAAACCGGAATTCGAAAATTTTCACGAATCCAATACTTTCTTCATGTAAAGATAGAAGAAAGTAAAAATAATTTACTGTATTACTTTCTTATCATAAAATGCATTTTTTCAGGTCAAAAATACCAGAATATAGAAATTCATAATTTTGAGTTTATAATTTTGTCCAGGTCTCACAATGTCTTTTTTTAAGTTGTGTATTTTCTTATTTAAATTATTTGCTCCATTTTATTTATGAATTATATTGAATTTAGATGTCTTTTTATAAATATTCATCTTTATTTTACTAATGTAAAGCTCAATTTATTTATATTATCATTTAAATAAATTGAAAAATTTCTGAGTTTATAATTTTGTCCAGGAGTGTATTCGAATAATTTATTTAAAATTATTTGCCGTCCATTCATGCAAAATGTTTTATTATGGCACTGTCATGGTAGAGAAATACTTATGTACCAATTGAAAAATATTTTATATTTGCCATAGTCGCCAGAAAATCAAAAATCAATATACAGTCAAACCTCGTTAACACGAACACGCTTAACGCGAATTACTTTTAGCACGAACTGTTTCCGATTGCCCCGTTGTGTTGTATGTAATGTATTTAGGTTCGGATAACGCGAACTACTTTTAACACGAACAAAAAAAGTTTCCCCTTGAGTGTTCGCGTTAACGAGGTTCGACTGTAATGCCTTTTTTCACTTCCAAGAAAGACATTTTTCGGTCTCCTTGGTTTTAGTGCTTTTTGTCTTGTGTAGCACTTGTGATGCAGGACCCGAATAACCCTACCTAGGGTCCTGGAGAAAATATCCAATTGGTGGTCCTATAACATATTTATAATGTCAATTTATAATTGTTAGTAAAAACTTTTAAATTTTAGTTTTGGAAGCTACTCTGAAAGGTGCAATTTCGAGGAGGCCAGGGAAGCAATGTCCCCTTTTAAGGAATTTAATGTTTCAAAATATATCAGTCATTACAAGCCAGACTTTTTTTTTTTTTTTTTTTTTTTTTTTTTTTTTTTTTTTTTCAGAAATTGCACAAAAGCCAAATAATTTGTCAGATTTGACGAAAATACTACCGGTGGCAAAAAGTAAATAATCAGTATCTACCTTTCTCAACGCGCAATGTGTCTAAAGGGCGCGCAAAGGCCTTTCTCAACGCGCAATGCGTCGCTAGACTGGCAGTTTAAGGATATGCAACTGCTGCTTTGAGCATGGGTCGCGCGAAATCATTGACTGAAGACAGGGCCAAAACTAAGGGGGAGACAGAGGGGGCATGTGCCCCGGGCGCCAGAACGAAGGGGCGCCAAATGAAGATCTTGTTTTTCGATTTTTCTCACATCTATGTTTAGCACGGTATTGTTAAAATCATCCTGTCTGGCATATGACAAAACATAGAAGAATCTAAAGATGATATGACATAAGGATCCTGTATAAATATAAGCAGTTTTATACATTGCTGGAAAAAGGTTTAAAACTATGCTAATTTTGCTGTTTAGTATAAAATTCCGAAAAGAGTTATATATCTTGAATTTACACACATATATCTGATATAACATGTGAAGTTAATTCAATTGTAAACGTAAAAAGTATTTTTATCTACAAGTGTTAAAATCTTGTCATATTAACAAATGGAAATAAGCTTAGGATCAGTAGCTTCTGTTAAATCTAGTATTATGAGATTACGTCATCACTGTAATATTTTATGCCGAACTCATCTGTGATGATGCTTGTAAGTTAGTAGTCGCTAGATTGGCAGTTTAAGGATATGCAACTGCTGCTTTGAGCATGGGTCGCGTGAAATCATTGACTGAAGACAGGGCCAAAACTAAGGGGGAGACAGAGGGGGCATGTGCACCGGGCGCCAGAACGAAGGGGCGCCAAATGAAGATTTTGTTTTTCGATTTTTCTCACATCTATGTTTAGCACGGTATTGTTAAAATCATCCTGTCTGGCATATGACAAAACATAGAAGAATCTAAAGATGATATGACATAAGGATCCTGTATAAAGCGGATTTTTTTTCCCGTTTTCAAGATTTTAATCAATCAATATGTGACAAAGCCAAGGGTGGATCCAGCTCACCATTTAGGGGGGGGGGGGGGGGGGTTATGGATTTCCTTCTTTTGAATGGGAGGGGATGGCATCTCGTTATGAGAATTTTTTATATTGAAAGCTATTCCCAAATCCAAACTAACTACTTTTCTGATACTTTCGAGAAGTCATTTTCATTCGTAAATACAAAAAAAATTGCATTAATATTCGTAAAAATATAAAATTTACCGATTTTGTTCCGATACCAAGAAATTAAAGAGTTTTCTATTTTCTTATAAAGGCAAAGATTCATTCACAAAATGTTGTCAAAGCTAGCCTTTTTAGCCAAGTTTTACGAGTTGACAGCCACAGAAATGTCGTCGCAAGGGAACAATTGGCAGTCACTTTCGAAATTCAGTTTTAAAAATCTAACAATTGTCAACTATTAAATAGGGCAAAAATTTGTATTAAGTTTTAGAGGTAACTAAACCGTACACATTGGAAGCTATGTGATCTATTAGTGTCATGAAAATTGCAGGTATACCTCTTCTTTCTGCTCAAAGTATTAAACAGTTTTTTTCAATCGAACTTATACCTATGGAATGGATCATTTTCTTCTGATTGTATGGTGGCTTCTATTATTATGAAACAGCCGTTATAAATGTAGTGCTAGGTGAAGATGAAAGAGCAGTCGTAAAAAGTTAGAACTCTGATTTTCTGGTCAGAATGGGGGGGAAAAATGGCCATTTTTTTTACTTCACCTAACACTTCATTTATAACGGCTGTTTCATAATAATAGAAGCCATTAGTCCATCAGAAAAAAATAACTCGGTTAAAATTCTCTTTCTAAATATACTTTGTGGAAGGGGGGCGGTGCGCCAAAATTCATGTTTGCCCCGAGTGCAAGAAAGGTTTCGGCCCTGACTGAAGACGGAAAACGTAAAATAACGGCTTTTTCGGATTACGGGCTGAGTGAAAGGTACGTTGCCCTAAGAGTAAATAAATCTAATTCAACTAATATCAATGAATTTCCACATCATATTTATTCTGAAGACGACTGCAGGAGCAGTTCGAAACGTCGATATTATGTTTTATCATTAATTTTATTTATACAGTGCTGGAAAAAAGTTTAAGACCACATGCTAATTTTGTGGTTTAGAATAAAATTCCGAAAAGAGTTATATATCTTGAATTTAGACACAAATATCTGATATAATATGTAAATTTAATTCAAATGTAAAAGTTCAAAAGTATTTTTTTCTACAAGTGTTAAAATCGTGTAATATTAAAAAATGGAAGTAAGTTTAGGGCTAATATTTTATTTTAAATCTAGCATAATAACGTTATGGACTGTAGTACTTTATGCGGAGCGGAACTGATCTGTGATGATGTTTATAAGTTAGCAGTCGCTAGATTTGAAGTTTTGGGATATGCAACTGCTGCTTCGAGCGTGGTTCGCCGGAAATCATTGACTATGAAGAAAAAAAGGCTAAAATAAGGGCTTTTTCGGATTGTGGGCTGACTGAAAGGCAAAGTCCACTAAAAATAAATACATTTAAAACTGTTGTGCACAACTTTCTGTATGATCCAATGAATTATCTTATAACACGAGGAAAAATTGTGTGTGTGTATGTAAATTTTACCTTAAAAATGGCTCAAACGATGTTGGCTAAATTTTGTATTTTACCATTTTCGGGTACGAGAAGACGATTGGGCTAGCTCACATGTTCGAGAAAATTCGATTAGTGGGTCATTTTAGGTCATAATGGGTCAGGATCAAGCAAATTATATCTAAAAAACGGCTCAATCAATTTTAACTAAATTTTGTATCAAACCGTTTTCCAGTATGAGAAGACTTTTGGGCTAGGTCACACCTTCGAGAAATTTGAATTAGCGGGTCATTTTGGGGTCACTTCGGGTCAAGCTAATTTTATCTAAAAAACGGCTCTAACGATTTTGACTAAACTTTATATTCTACCGTTTTGGATTACGAGAAGACCATGTTGCTAAATCACATGTTCGAGAAACTTCGATTAGCGGGTCATTTTGGGTCAAGCTAATTTTATCTAAAAAATGTTTCCAACGATTTTGACTAAATTTTGTATTCTATCGTTTTCGACCTCGAGAAGACCATCGGGCTGGGTCGCATGTTCAAGAAAAGTCAATTAGTGGGTCATTTTGGGTTCCAATGTATCAGGGTAAAGCTAGTTGTATCTAAAAAACAGCTCAAAATGTTTTAACAAAATTTTGTATTATACCGTTTCTGGGCATGAGAAAACCATTGGGCTAAGTCAGATGTTCGTGAAAATTCGATTAGTGGGTCATTTTTTGGGTCAATGTGAGTCAAACTAATTTGATCTAAAAAACGGCTCAAATGATTTTGATAAAATTTTGTGCTATACCGTTTCTGGGCACGAGAAGATCATTGGGCTAGATCACATGATCGAGAAAATTCTATTAGTGGGTTATTTTTCGGTCACTGTGGGTCAGGCTAATTTTATTTAGAAAACGGCTCTAAAGATTTTGATTAAATTTTGTATTTTATCGTTATCGGGTTCGAGAAGACCGTTGGGTTAGGTCGCATGCTCAAGAAAATTCGATTAGTGGATCATTTTGGCTCAGGGTCAAACTAACTGTATAAAAAAGGCTCAAAAGATTGACAAAATTTTGTAGCATACCGTTTGCGAGCACGAGGAGACTATTGGGCTAGGTCGCATACTCAAGAAAATTCGATTAGTGGATCATTTTGGGTCAAGGTCAAGCTAATTGTATCTAAAAAGCGGCTCAAACGATTTTGACAAAAAAATTTATTTTCCCGTTTCTCAGCACGAGACCATTGGGATGGGTCACATGTTCGATAAAATTCGATTAGTGGGTCTTTTTGTGTCACCGAGGGCCAAGCTAATTTTATCTAGAAAACGACTCCAACGATTTTGATTAAATTTTGTATTCTATCGCTTTCGGGCTCGAGAAGAGTATTGGGTTAGGTCGCATTTTCGAAAAAATTAGATTAGTGGGTCACTTTGGCACATGTTCAAGCTAATTGTATCTAAAACAGCAAGAATGATAGAGTGAGAATAATATATCAAGGTGAACATAAAGTTAATTTTGACTGAGCTAAGCTCGGTCATCCCCGCTGTTCTATACTAATAAAAGAAAATTTTGCTCTGTGTGTGTGTCTGTCTGTTCGCGATTATCAAAATCTACGGCACGTACGAGGCTCAACATTTTTGTGAAACTAGCCCAAAGGGTCTCAATGATGCACCTGAGATTCAGAATTTTACAATTCTAATAATTAGTTGATAAATTAATTAAAACCCCCAAATTCAAAGAATGGAAAAGTTTTCATAATTCAACAAAAGCATAGATTTTTATCAAACCGCAGACAATTTCTTCGAAAACTCGAAGATAGGGGGAGGGGTTAATAGAATTACAGCGCTGCTAGGGCTATAAATGTACCGGGCCTTTTTTAAAAGAGCTATATCTTAAATTCTATCTGCCCTATAAACTAGAAAATTGCTCAGCCAGACGCAAAAAATATTCCCCTTTCAGAAATTCTAAAAATTATTTCTGTATTGTTACAAAATTCAAAAAATCCACGAAAAATCTATTTATAAAAACTACTTTTATTTCCTTCGAAAGAAATGCAGATTTTGTAGAAATATTTCAGAGGCAGTGCAGATGTTTGTAACACATGATCCCGAATAAAAAAGAATCAAATATTTAAAATTACAGCATTTACATATTTTAAACTTGTGCATTTAGGACTATCTTTGGACGCTAATTAAGAATAAGTAAATTTCGAAAAATCTGATTCAGAACATTTTGTTTTATAAAAAAAAATCGATAAAAGAAATACTTTTTTGAATAGAGAATGAATGCGAATTTGTTAAAATTCGGAAAACTAACAAATCGATTTCAAACTTTCAGATAGTTTATAACACATATTAATTTTTTTTTTAAATGAAAGTACTTTTAATTTGAGGGGGGAGAGAGGGACACTTTTCTAAATTTTGCCGACACCCCTCATGTGATATATCGTTAGAAAGCCCTGTGACCACTTATTTATATTATTATGCACGTCCCGTGCCCATTCCCCGGAGGAGAACTTTGTTTATAATTTTACCGACACCCTTCATGTAATATATCATTGAAAAGCCCTTTGACCACTGTTTC
Organism: Maratus speciosus; assembly: GCA_963932465.1. Lineage (NCBI taxonomy): Eukaryota > Metazoa > Arthropoda > Arachnida > Araneae > Salticidae > Maratus > Maratus speciosus. The sequence continues at coordinate 258,494,674 of OZ010793.1, read as the reverse complement.
ATAGTGTAATGATTGTATAGAACATACTGCGCTCCCTGTCGGTGGAAGGTTGAACTAAACACTATTTTTGAATAGTAATTTAAGCAAATTTCTTAATTTCTTATTTTAGTCAATGTCCTTATTTTAACACAATCTTTTTGGAGCATCTAAATAGATCAGAATTACATCTCCTACAAAAACTTTGAAACGTTCGCACGGATAGAAATATTTTTTTATAAAATGTGTGACAATGTCCACGAAATCATTAAAACCTGAGTGTTTTGTCGCGATTTCGCTCGCTTTCGGTACACATAGGCTCCAAAAATCAAATTACGCAATTAGCATGTACCTTCAATTCAATATTTTTTCGCGATTTTTTCATTTAAAAATATAAATTTAGACAAAATGGAGGGTTCAAGACTGTGCAGGTGAATATCATGAAATGTGAGATTTTCAAAACAAAATTTTTTGAAAATTTAAATCGTTTCAAAGTTTCTGATTCTTTTTAAAATGTTTTTGAGTAGCTGAATAAAGGAATTTACGCGTAAAATAATTAATGTTCGAAGAGCTTAAGTTCATTTTTATGTAATTATAATTATATGTCATTTTCTCACCATATGTATGCCAGGATAATGACAATTTCATTCTAAAACATTTTTCACATTCTTGATTTTTTTTTTTTTTTTAGATGTAACATTTTAATTTCGTTTAAAGGAACATATTTCCTCTATAGTACCTCAAATTCAGTGTAATGTTCAGTTTTATTTGTAAATTATTGAAGCCAGGAAAATGACATAATAAAAGTATACTCAGTTTTTACAAAGCCTTCAAACACATTATTTTCAAAGAAATATCTAAAAGATCTTGCTGGTAGCAATGATTTTACTATTTCTGACTTGAACTATGTCAAGCAAGAACAAGAAGAATTACTCTGCAGCTCCATCTTTATACCTCATAAAGAACTAAAATTAGCGGGCCAGGAAAATGACATTCATTTTCAGTGACAATCCTATTTTAATTATGGAAAATTATTTCTAAAATGCAGAACTTGTTACCTTCCTCATATATATGTTATATAAGGTATAATTAATAATTAGAAATTAAAAACACTAGAAAAAGATATTTGTACAGTATAGCAGAAAGCCTTTTACTTTGCATACATCACAGTGTGACATGCCAGGAAAATGACAATCTTAAAGTTTAAGTCTTTTAATTGCTTTATTTTTGTATTATTATGAACATAATATCTCTTGAAAATACTTCTAAGAATATTTTTTATTAGAATGTAAAAAAGAAAATTGCATTATCTAACATTTAATAGGCATTTTATTGTGCGGACTGCAATTTTCGTATTTTCTGATATTGTCCCATGCTTATTCTTCTACTATAAAATCTGCTCTAGAACTCTCAGGAACGTCCAGAACTGTTATAAATGTGTTAAAAAACGTCGTATGTTTGAATTGTGCTAAATTAAAAGCCAATTCAAATCGTTGGCAGACTGAGTGCATTAACCTATCAAGATCTACTTGAAGAAAACTTTCTGCCATTTGCTGAGGAAATTGACGGACCTTTCTGGATGTTTCAACAAGACAATGCATCCATCCACATGGCAAAACAGCACTTGGGATTGGTTTCTTAACCCTCCGTCTACCAGACGGGTCCATTGGACCCGACAGGTACATACAAAATATTCATTCAAACCAGAAATTTCTTTAAAATAAACTAAGTATATAAACCAGACAAAAATAAGGTAAATAAATAAGTTAAATAGTTTTAAATAAAAATTCTGGTGTAGAACGTTTTATTAAAACTTGAATAAAATTCCCGGTAGATCTAGGGTTAATAATAGTCTACATCTAATTTCGTGACCATCTGTTTCTCCTGATTTAAATCCAATGCAAAATGTATGGAGCCTGCTGGTTAGAGCTGTTTACGCAAATGGAAAACAATATGCCATAATTTCAGAATTAAAAGCTGCTATCGTCGTCCACTGGAATAAAATCGAATAAAATGTATTAAAAAGCTTGTACTCCATGCCTGGTCGCGTTTTTAGATTAATTAAATAATCTGGTGCATACGCTCGGTATTAATCTATATTTTTGGCTAATGTTCATATCATAATGAAACACCTCAAAATGAAAAAATGCAGTTTATTTTATATATAAATCGCTGTTTCAATTATAATTTGTTATAAAATAAAACAATTTGTTCTATTTCTAACATTGATTAGACTTCACTTTGTTTTATGACATTTTCTCCCATTTTATGCTTGAAAAACTAGGCGTTCATATCATTATGAAACCCAGTGTATATATATATATACAAATACATTTTTTATTTCATTATTTTATTTTTGTTTTATTTATAATTGCATGTGTGAGTATTATGTTAAATCTAAAATGATGTATAAAAATGTATTCATTGATGCTTTATCATTCACATCTTTCATAAATTCAAAATATGAGTTTTAAAAGTTATGATATCAAAATTTATGTGACGCCTTGGTGTAGCTTTAAACAATTTGTTTTAAAATTCAATTTTAATATTTTTCTGTTTGGCTAAATATATTTACACATCTAACCAAAACTTTTAATTTTCCAATAGACTGTTAAAAATATCACTCTCGCTGAATCTATACAATGCACTGAAATGTATTTATATGAATAAATTGATTTATCTTTTGTGCCACGCTATCCAAAATCAAAAGTAAAATTTATGTAAATAATTTCGTTGCGTCATATTATTCATTTGCATACATTTCGCTTAGTTTGGATACAATGACGCAAAAAAAATTATTTACATAAATTTTATTTTTGATTTTGGATAGCGTGGCACAAAAAAATAAATCAATCATACACCGAAGAGCCATTACATTATGACCACCCTCCATCTATAACAATGAGGTCTTCCAGAAAAGAAACCACGGTTCGTGCGCAGTTGGTATAGGGGTATATAAAGCTTCCATGCATTGTATTTAAAAACATAGCGTGATTAGCGACTTAATGGGAAAAGCAGCAGATTTATCAGACTTTGATAAAGGTGAAATCGTTATGGCTCGGCGACTGGAAACGTCGATATCGGAAACGGCGCGTTTGGTGGGCTGTATACGTGCAGTCATTGTGAGCACATACCGAAAGGGGTGTATGGATGGTGAAACGACAAGTCTTCAGCGAGCAGGGCGTTGCCCGCGGCGCATTGATTCAAGAGGAGAGCGGAGATTGTTACGCATTATTCGTCGTGACAGAATAGTTTCAACAGCCGAAATCACCAATAGCTACAACAGTGGTGACCCAGACTGTGTTTCTCAATACACAGTGCCACGTGTACTGTTACGTACAGGCCTACGCAGCCGGGGGCCTAAGCGCGTTCCTGCGCTGACAGCACGTCATTGCCAGCAGCACCTGCAACGGGCCCATGAACATCGGAATTGGACCATAGAATAATGGAAGAAAGTTGCATGGTCCGACAAATCATGTTTTCTGGTCATCACATCGACGGGCACGTGCAACTATGCTGATTTCCAATGGTAACCCTGGCTCCCGGATGCACAGTCTGTCGAAGACAAGACTGCGGCGGCTATATTATCATGGTGGGCTATGTTTTTACGGAGCTCATTAGAACTCATAATCCCCATAGAACAATCCCTGACGTCTGTGCACTACTTGAACATCGTTGCAGACCATGTGCATCCATTAATGACAACAACGTTTCCGGCGGGTTATTGCATTTACCAACAAGATAATGCACCATGTCATTTGCGTGGAATCGTCAAGGAGTAGTTCGAGGGGCATTTTATTCAGTTTCAAGTCATCTTCTGGATTCCAAATTCACATGACATGAATCCAAAAGAACTTTTGTGGTTTCACCTAGAAATCCCAATTCATGCTGCTACGCTACCACCTAGCAATATGCGAGAATTTCAGGAGCAGTTGGTGTGCGATTGGTACCAGATAACTCAGACTATCTATAAGAACTTTGTCGAGTAGATACCAGGTCGGACATGCCGGTTTTGAGGGCAAAATGTGGTCCTATGTCGCATTAAACAGGTGGTCATAATGTAATGGCTCTTCGGTATATATACTATATGTAATTGTATTTATTTGTAATTGTAATTATATATACAGTAAACTCCCGACTATCCAGCCTAATGTGGCGGAAGGGTAGGCCGGATAACAAAAAAGCCAGATAGGCCGGAGTTCTATAATAACTTCCTGCCATCCACTCACCCATTATATTAAAAACGCATGTTACACATTTCAAGATAAATTTTATATATACAGTACATACAGTTTCAAAATAAGCGAAACATTAACGTTAGCCTAATTCGTAAACAAGTGGGTAAGTGTGATCACAGATCGCACAGAGGGTTTCGTTTAATATTCTTTTCAGAACACTTTATCCTTTTGCGAAATCTGTTAGTTCCACATTTCGTAACCAGGGGGCGCACTCTATTCTAAAAAATCTCTATCCGAACGAAACTCCGTTTAACAACCTATCCGTAGGTATATTAGTCGAGGGTATCGGGTCTATAGCACCCGAGATAGGTAGGCGCCCCCTGGCGGTAAAAAGTGGAACTGAAATATGTAAGGTTATGTGCATAATATAAAAGAGTGGTCAAAGTGGTGTCGGCAAAAGTTAGAAAAGTACCCACCGGGTGCAATGGGGGGAGGTTAGAAAAATTGCTTAAAATACACAAGTTAGAGTCCGGTGGGTAAATAATATAAGACTTTTTGAAAATTTTATGATTTTTCGTGTGATCGCAAGTGTTTTGCTATACGTATGCAAAATTCATGGATGAAAATGCATGTTTTGTTTTCCGAATGACGTCATTATCTTCATCGGAAACATTTCGTTTTCCATATTGCTTACTAGGAAAGATTATTCACTGTCATTTTATTTACACAGATTACTTTATATTGTTTCTCAATACACAATATGTATTCTGCTCTTACACGATTAGTGCATCATTAAATGGAATCGTTTTAATATCTTTACATTTTATGAAAGCCATTGAAATTTTTCGTTGAAATATGACGCGAGATTAAGTGATGAAATCCCTCTTCTGATTGGGGGAGTAGTGGAATGCAGTAATAAGGGAAATTAATTGTGTTACTGCGGTTGTTACCAAACGGCAAGCTACAAATTCAACCCTATTTTAGCGCCACACAAGAGAAAAATATATATAGATTCTGTTATAACGTTTTTAATTTGTCGACCTAATTAGTAACAATAAACCATATTTTGAGGAGAGGGGAAGATTATATAATAAGAGTGTTGGTTAACCGAGTGTTTCGGTCAATCGGACGTCGGGTAATCGAGAGTTTATAATATTTTCAAATCTGATTAATTATTTCATATTCATTTAATAATTAACTGCAAGGAATGATTTGACCAACAGTAATTATGACTACGTTGATTATATGTCACTCGGTATCCCCCCCCCCCCCCCCAAAAAAAAAAAACGATTCTCTGGATCCGCCCCTGGCTAGAGGAACAGGCTTTATAAGAGCGTATGGCAATTCCCGTGTTTCGTTTTGTTTCTCTCGAATATCTTCGTGTTTTTTTCAGAGGCGGATTAACCACTACTCGGGCCCCTAGGCTTGACTTTCTGCGGCCCCCTCCTCTCCTTCAAAGAGATATAGACCAGATGATTCAAAATACATGTCTGCTCAATTATCTCGTAAACCACTGATGAAGAAAACGTACTTCCAATTACAAAAAGTATAGAAATTAAGTAAAGTTTTTAGACATGGTATTTGTTTTGCCTAATAAAATTCTAAATTTAATTTTGATATACAGTCCCTGGGTCTTATAGGCTATATTTAGAAAAGTGATTTTCGTCTAAGAGGCACAAAACAAAAAAAAAATAAAAATAAACTATTCTTTTACAACCAAAACTTACTAAATTATGAATTTTATGTAACTTCAGGTTTTCTAGCACTAGAAACGGAAAGAAGGAGTATTTAGTATAGATAAACGGCAAACACTGAAATTTCATAAAATTCAAAATATTATAATTTGGTAAGTTTTAGTCTTAAAAGAATGCGATTTAAAAAAAATTCTCTTCTTAAATGGAGGACAACTTTCTTTTAGGACACAGAGACCCAGGGGTCGTACTCGTCTTTAAATTCCTGATAAACGAAAAAAATTCCTAAAATGTTCTAAAATATGGCAAACTGTCCTGAAATTTCGCGAGTTTGTACTATAGTAATGACAATCATGATTTTTCAGCGAATATATATATATATATATTTCTGCTCATTCCCGCGAATCATTTATTTTTGAAAAATTCCACCACTTTTTGCAGTTGGAAGTGTGTTTCTATCATCAGCGGTCTAATTTCTTGCATTATCTAGCGGTCTATTATCTCTACATCAGCGGTCTATTTTATGCATTAATTATAGCATCACTCACGCAATTCTAACTCACAGAATTTTCTTTTTAAATACGATCAAATCATATTTAGGATATCCCAAAACATATAAATTTCGGTCTAGCTTTAAAGGTGGGAGGGGTTGGGGGTGAGGCCGGTTGACTGACCATAGTGCTATAATGTAAGGAGTTATGATTAGGCAAATGCTTGATTAAATTTTAAAAGATATCATTCGTAAAGGTGCTGTCAAAATCTTGCCTAGGTCACCGTGGCTACTAGTCTCCCCTGTGTAAAATCTTTCCCAAACTGAAAGCTGAAAATTTTCAAAAATTCAGCACTTTCTTTTAGGTAAATTTCGTATGAAATACTACCTGTTGGGATCGTTCCTATGTTGGAATTTCTGAAAAATTTTTGCAGATCTACACCGATCATGACCCCTAGAACACAAAACCACCCTCAGTAAAAAACTTTATATCTATCTATCTATATATGTATATCACTTTCTTCTGGACACGATAACTTTCCTAATTCTGCATCAATCTCTTCCAAACTGATACATAAAATCAAAGGGCATAAAATCTCGGTCAAGTTCGTTAATGGGCAAAATCGGACCAAGGGGATGGAAATAGGGAGGGGTTTTGTGAAATCCGAAAACCCCCCATAACTTCTTAATTTTTGTACATATCAAATCAGTTTAAAGTTTTTATTACTTCTAAAAATAGGGCCAAAATTTTATGTATCACAGATTTTTGATAAAGTTAAAAATGGGCTCAAGGAGCGCAAAATTAGGGTTTTTGGGAGAAAAAAATTCGTAACTTCGTCAATTCTCAAGATATCAATTCCAATTAATTTTATTATACATCTCCTTAATATTATCTACAACTTTTACATTCACAAGTTTTTGATAGGACCAATTCGTACCGCAAAAAAAAAATTAAAAACGAAAACAAAAAAGGGGAGTTGAAGAAGAAAAATTTTCATAACTCCGTCATTTCACAAGATATAAAATCTCCATGAATTTATCATATATCTTCTTAATATTGTCTTCAACATTTATATAGACAAATTTTTGATAGGGCCAATTCCTACAGCAAAAACAAATTAAAAATACATAGCGGTTGAAGAAAAAAATCATCTTATTAAGGGTGCATTCAAATCCAAACTGTCTATTTTCTTACTCATTTTTAAATTCATTTTTGCTCTCAAACGCATCCAATTGCTAGATTCTTTTATTCAGAAACTATATAATGTACAGTAATGATCGATTTTTTGATAGAGGCAGAATATATTTTAAAAAATCATGTCAAAGTGGGCATTTTGAACAGAATTTCCCGAAGCGATTGTGTTAGAAACGAAAAATATTGCCCTTCTGAGAAAATAATTGTTTATTAATCAAGTTTTAATTAATTGAAAGAAAAATAAAAACACAGGTCGCTTATAAATCTTTTCAAAAATCACGTCAGCATGTTTCATACAGAAAATTTCGAGTTGTTGAGTATGGAAAAATATATATTTTTAATATCGCCTTTACATGATTCTGATAAAACCAGCTATTTTATAAAAAGGAAATAAAAACTCGTCAAAAGCAAACAGATAAAACTGTTAAAATGGATTTATATCTAATAATGATTTAGTTTTTGTTGGTGAAATTAGTATACTTAACTTCGAAATCTACCTCTGCCTGTAGGCCGGGCCGGCAGGAATTTTTTTTTACGAATAGAGAAGAAATTAAAAGTGGAGTAGCGTTTGGACTACAATCTATATCAATTAAAATAATTTTCAAGTTTCAATAAATGAGTGAAACAAAGAATACTGCACATCATTTCTCTTTTGCATTAAATGTTAGCTCAATGTGAAAAAAAAGAAGAAAAAACTCATAAAAAATCTTAGCACCGGGGCCCCTTTCCTTCTGTGCCCCTAGGCTTCAGCCTAATGGGTAATCCGCCTCTGGTTTTTTTGCAAAATTTGCGAGTAACCACCGAAGTTTGAATGATGGAATGAGGTGCTGAATCGTGGGGACACTGGAAGCAGAGCTCAAGTGCAGATTTCTAGAGACTTCAATGTAATGCACAGAGTCGTGTCCAACTTATGGAAACAGTTTAAAGATACTGGATCCATAGAGAAAACCTGGCAAGGTCGTCTACGACGGCCAATGAAGATCGCTGTTTGTCCAATACAGAGAGGCGTAACAGAAGTGCAACAGTTTCTCAGCTCTCTCGTGCCCTTTGTGCGGCCAGAGGAAACAGAGTTTCAATGGTTACTGTTTTCAGAAAGCTACATGACAGAGGGATGTTTGCAAGAAGACCTACTGTTTGTGTCCTAACAGGAGAGCCCGTTCCGTTCGACATGGTGCAGAGATCGGCTTTGAAACGAGGATCAATGTGGGCTGTTCCATTCAATGATGAATCTCTATTTAACCTAAACACTGATTTTCGACATACTTTCATCTGGAGAGCAGGGACCCAGCACCTGCCCGCCCTCAAACATCCGACAAAGAGACCAGTATACAGTGTTGCCAATCTGCGGGTAATTACCCGAATTGCGGGTATTTTGATCGCTTGCGGGTATTTTGGGGGGTATTTTCGAACGCAGTATTTGAGGGTATTTTTTTTTAATTTGACGTACAAGTTTTGGCTTTTTTAGTACTTTACTCTTGTGCAGTTTGTATTTTCTCACTGGCAGCCAGAGTTTCGTACCGTTCGTAAACGTGTTTCAGTCAGTCAGCGGATGATAAATGAAGATGAAAGAGAGGAAAAGGGAATGGCTTTTAGAGGGGAGGAAGTCTTTGTCAGCGTCAGGGAAACTTTGAGGGGTAATGCGCGATGATTTTTTCTCACATTCTTTGTAAGTAATTAAATGCGGATTTGCTAATGATTAACAAACGCTGGTGTACTCTACAAGGGGAAAATCATTTACCACCCACATATGGTAATACTTTTATTAAACTCAGACTGGAATGCATTATGATCTTTAAAAGATTTTCCGCTCGGGCTGGAGAGGAGTGGTAAACGATTAATTTTCTGATCTAAGAAGATCGAAGACCTTCTAATCGAAAGGGTTTTCTTCTTCTTCTTTTTTTTTTTTTTTTCTTCTCTTCTTGGAAAATTTCCTTTCCGTTTCTAAGTAGAATTGAAGAAAAGACACTCCATGCTTATCCGATTTCATCATACAGTTTTTAAGAATTAACCAATATAACAGCAAGTATTTATTCAAATGATAAAAAAATTAATAAAATATAAAACATAAATGTTTAATGAAATTAGTAATTCATTTCAGATTTTTCCTAGAGATCTGCACCGGCCGGGCCTTGGCCCGAAGCCTGAGCTCGGGCCTAATTCCATTCACGGCACTCGGGCCGAGCCTGGTCTTTGCTGTTTCGGACCTGGCAGGGCCCGAGCCTTACTTTTATCTGAAGACTCGGATCGGGTTAGGCCAGGCCGGACAAACTCATTCTCTCAGTTCAGAGCCAGGAGCTTGCTTCTTCCTAGATTTCCACGGGTCGACATTTTCACTCCCGGTCTTAACCCAGCCCTATGAAAGTCATTGTCTTGACGTCCGTGTAAAAATATATAAAATCTAACCCGGTCCAAAGATTTGTGCAAAAAATGCATAGATTTTTAAATCGCAATTATTCTGCAATTAAACGTCAAAATTTATTTTAGTGCTCGCGATTATATGTTTCTAGATGTTTAAACATATACGTAGTGAAGCGCTAATACCATATTATACTAATTCAAAATCGAAACCCGGTATAACATGTTTCAAACGTATTAAATGTATAACCGGGAGCACTAGTTTATTCTTTTTAAAGAATTGTAGATTTCTTGGCAATAAAATTAAAATACGCTAAAATCTGTAGAAAACAACCTGCCTTTGACGGAATCGTGTCTTAAACAAAAAAATTTTTGATTCAAGCAAAATGAATATAATAATACACGAGAAAGGAATATAATACTTTTACACCTGCTGAAAAGTAAACTTGTCTGTAACGCACTATTTTCTTATTGTGTGATTCCGTTTTAGAAGTTTTTACTGTATAATGTATTTCAGATTTTTAAGTCACGATACTTGGAATATGGACTAACAATATTAATGATAAAACATTTACATACAAACAAAAGATTTATTTTAAATATATATATATTGCAGTCTAAGGCACTTCTTTTAAAATGTAAATTATAACTGTGAAAAAAAAAAAAAAAAAAAAAAAAAGGTAAAATAAGCATTTTTCGTTAGAACACCACGTTCGAAATTTTTTAGACATATCAATGTAAAAATCTATGTCTCATAAAAATTCAGTCGGGCCGGACTGGGCTCAGATCAAACTTTTAAATTGGGTCGGGCCGGATTGAACGTTTTCTCTATGTATCGAACCGGGCCCGAAGGTAGAAATTTTGGCCTGTGCAGACCTCTAATCCCACCCCCCACCCCCCCATAAATGATCCAGTTATAAATATTTCAAGATCCTTCTTGAAGTATTCGATCTTTAAATTGATCCTTTGAGCTTGAAATCTTTTGTTAACAAAGGATGGCTTGTTTTGATGGCTGGCCAGACCAAAAGTTAAATCGCTGCCACTGGATACTTCTAAAAACGTAATTTGCATAATAATCTTTCTGCAGAATTAAACAGTCCACTCCTCTGAATACAAAGCCTATCTTTAAATTTGGAAATGTTATGTTTTTAATTTCATAAATGGAGAATTTTGTAAAAGAACTAGTAACTGTAAGGAAGAAAAGAAAATTGTAAAAATCATAAAAGTAATATGAAAGAAATTTATAGTGATTATAGATAGTAAAAATTTATATTTTAATAATATGCATGTAATAATCTGTGTATAATGTATGTATTTCATGAAAAAATGATATGCCCTTAGCCCTTGTTATTATCCCCTTACCCTATGAATTAGTTGGGTTTTACATCACTAGATGGCGCTTCTAAACTCAAAGCTTGAGGGTATTTTGCGGGTATTTTTTTTCACAGTCGGAGGGTAAATAGCAAATTCTCTACTGGCAACACTGCCAGTATAGCAAATGAGGTTTGATAGTCTGGCCAGGTATGTTGGATAAGCGCACACCCCTCGATGTTTGGCAGAGGCTCTGTGACTGTATGAGGTGTAGGGATGTGATATTGGAACCTTATGCTCGCCTTTTCGCAGGAGCTGTTGCCCCTGATTTCATTTTAATAGACAACAGCGGACGCTCACATAAAGCTCATCTGGTCGACGAATTTCTAGAAAGTGAAGATATTCGCCGGATGGATTGGTGAGCCAGATATCCAGAGTTAAACTCTATAGAGCATGTCTGGGACACTCTGAAGCAGGGATGTAGTGGAGGGTATACGGTGGTATACGCCGTATACCTTCTGGATTTTTTTCAAGGAACACCGTATACCCTCTGTTTCTCAAAAAAGCTATAGTATATACATTGTAGGGTATACCCTCTGGTTTTAGCGTATACTCTCTGCTTAGAGCGTATGTCCTCTGCCTTTTTTTACGACTACACCACTGCTCTGGACAGAGAAATTGCAACTTGTTTTCTATCTCCCAGAACCATCAGGGCCTGAAAACAGCGTTGCTGAAGGTGTGGGACTGACTGCCACAAGGGACTCATAAACTGCCTGATTTGCAGTTTGAATTCATATTGTGAGAGCTGAATAACTGTAAGAGGAGGCCATACCCCTATTAACAAATTTCTTGGTTCAATATTGTAAGCTCTGGTTTATATCTTCTGACGCTGATGGGTCTTCGTGCATGTATATTATAACTATTGAATGGTTATTTTATTTTATTTTATTTTTTTGCATTATATCAATCTATGTACATAACTGATTTAAATAAAATATGTCCAGTAGTTCTAGAGATAATGGACCAAATCTAAATATTCTCTTAATTTGGAACATAAGTGTGCTCTGTAAACGTAATTTGTTTTGATATTTCTCATATTGGGATTTATTTTATAAGCATGTAAAGATTTTTATTATTTGAGCCAGCTTATGTATATAAATAAGCTTATTTTTGTGTAATGAATTTGTTAATCACCTACAATTTCTATGAAGAGAAGCATCTCTTACTCATCTTAGCCATAATGTTAAATTAAAATTCTCATAAGATGTTTCATTATAGATGTTGCAAAGTTACAAAATCTTAAGAAATAGAACTTTGAAATTATATTAAAATAAAAAAATACTTTTAACTTTTATTTGACAAAAATTAGTTAATCAAATGCAAATTTTAATACAATTAGAATTATTTCACCGATTTTACCAAGAAAATATGCAAAAAAAATTGTTTATCTGCTTCACTGTTTCACCGATGTGCCCCTCATCAGATATAGATTTTGTAGCACTGTCTGAACATTAGAAGGATTCGACAATTCATTTCCCGAACATACCGGTTAATTCAGCCATTACAGTATTTCTTTTCTTTTTATATATAATTTTGATATGTTTCATTTCATGACTTTGTTTATATTATCTTTCTAAATTATGTACTATTCTAAACTAAGTAAATAGTAATTTTAAACTATGCTTATTATTTTTTCTCAATTTATAAAAACGTTTGTGCTTTTTAAAAATAAATCGCAGGGAAAAAATATTTCTTGCTAGCGACTAGAATTTTTTGCAATTCTACCATTTAATTTGTTCGTTTTCATTATTTGAATTTGTACCCTTATTTAATTAAATTAAGATAGTATCTCCGTTTCATTACATGTTAGAAGTTATTGTTAAATCTATATTCACAGTAATATCACTCAGGCTATTGTTTTTGAGAGAAGTCCTAATTAATTACACTATTAAAAATGTCGGACCAATTAAAGTAAATATACTTTTTCAATATTCCAAATGTTTACATCCATACACAAGAAAGAGAAACCATGCAATAGGAATAAGTAATGAAATATTTTTCAAAACTAAAAGAATAAAGAAACTTTATATTTTCATATACAATGAAAGGGGCTATCTGAATAAACAATTCAGAAAACGCATAATACAACTGGAGGAAAGTATCTCCCTCCTCCAACCCCTCCCCCCTTAAAAAAAAACAAACAAACCCTGTAAACAAAATCAAAAAAGTAAAACACAGCCTTTGTAGAGATCAAGCTCAGCTAAGTAAAAATAATAACAAAAATCATTTAAAATATTGAAATGCAAATGAGGTATTTAAAAAAAATTCCACCATAGGTCCGCCATAAGTGAGCGAGTGTTTTTGTTCGAGTGCTTTCAAGTAATAAAAAAAAAAAAATGCAATTTAACAAATTACAACGACCATTTGGAAAATGATTTTTTCAAAGACTAAAATTTAAGACATAAAAAATCGCCAGGATTTGATCATACATTATGTACGCCATGGATTACATTTTTCGGTACTGTAAATTTTTAAACTTCTATGGAGCTGGTCATACATTACGTACCCAATGGATTAAACATTAATGTTCCTCGACCAATTTTAAATGAAATTTCATTCTTAAACTTCTAAACATCCCACAATATTACTTTTTACACCGTCGTATAGAGAAAAAAATGTACTTTTAAATGCAATTTGTTTGAAAGCGGTATCTCAATTTGTTTCAGAATTATTTTTTTTTTTTGCAGTTTTTATTTCTTTTTTGTCATAGTGGCAACAGAAGTATCCATCTCTGTTGAAAGTAAAGGGAAAATACAGATTACTGTACAGAAAAATCAGAAAACGAATAAAATGCGGATTCAACTAATAAAAAGCTTCAGATATGTTTTTGATTTCCTACCTTGACCGAGGAAAATAACCATTTTTCCAAATGGTTTAAAAAAAAAAAAAAAAAAAAAAAAAAGAAAGAAAAGAAAAGGAAGAAAAAAAAAAGAAAATATTTTGGGGGGGATTTAAATTTTTTTTTCAGTAAATTGATTTTTTCCCCTTAAATATTTATTGAATTCAAGAATATTTCTTTGGATTTTTTTTTTTTTTTTTTATATATAAATAGACACTGAGAAATATTTTTTTAAATACACTATCCCTTTAAAAGATAAACCTGCTTGGCCATAAATTTTGAAACATTTTTTTTTTTTTTATTTACAGATTATTAACTTCATTTTTAAACTTTGCCCATAGTTTCTTTCAAAACTAGAGAAAACTATGTATTTAAATTCAGCAGTATCAATGTATCTCGAAGTTTACTTATGTCATTTTTGAGTACCCATAATTTATGCAAAACAAAATCAGAGCAATTTATACTACGACAAATATATAAACATTATATTTCTTGGAATTTCTGAAAATCGTACATTTGTTTTTTAAAACATTTTTCATTGCACCTACACAAATAGTCAGATTGCTACACGACCAAAATAAGGTGAAAACTGCAAATCGTGATAAGAATATACCGATTGGTCAGTACCTACTTTATATTAATACAATGCATTTTCAGAGGGGTAGGCATCGCGTAAAGTCGTGGGAATTCAAGATGGCGTCATTTTCTGAATTTTCTCACTGTCCATCATATAAATGTATGTTTCAGGTCGATTTTGATGTTTTTAACGCCAAAAATTTCGTTTTTAACACTTTTCGCCATAGTTGAATGACTTTATGAATTCAGTTTGTCTGTTTGTTTGTCTGTCTGCCTGCTTCCCATTCCATGCTCTAATTCGCTTAAATTCACTCAGATTGTCATGTAATTTATATATGTTATTGAAGTTTACAATGACATGTTCCGAATAAAAATGAAGTGTATAGGTTTTATAGTCCGTTTACTGCGCCCTCAAAACAATTCCATTACGTTATTGCCTATTAGTGCGGGTGCTACGGTTGAGAAAACTGCAAATCGTGAGAAGAATATACCGATTGGTGAGTATCTACTTTATATTAATACAATCCATATAAGAGGGGGAGGCATCGCGTAAAGTCGTAGGAATTCAAGATGAGAGCTGTTATTCAAAATGGCATCATTTTTTGAATTTTCTTACTATCCATCATATAAATGCGTGTTTTAGGTCGATTTCGATATTTTTAACGTCAAAAATTTCGTGAATATTTTCTGTCATAGTTGAATGAGTTTATGAATTCAGATTGTCTGTTTATTTGTCTGTCTGTCTTCTGGCCATTCCATGCTCTAACTCGCTTAAATTCTGATTGCCATGTAATTTAAATATGTTATTGAAGTTTACAATAACATGTTCCGAATAAAAATTGAAGTGTATAGCTTTGATAGTCCGTTTACAGGGCCCTCAAAAGAATTCCATTACGTTATTGTCTATTAATCCGGAAGCTACGGTTGAGAAAACTGCAAATCATGAGAAAAATATACCGATTGGTGAGTACCTACTTTATATTAATACAATCCATATAAGAGGGGGGAGGCATCGTGTCAAGTCGTAGGAATTCAAGATGGCGGCTGTTATTCAAAATGACGTCTTTTTCTGGACTTCTTGCAATTTTCAAACTATTTATCGTATAAAGTGTGTTTGATATAAAATGTATGTGCAAAATCTGAAAAAATAAGTGTGGCTGTAGAAAGGTTGGACTTTCTTGCACATTGTTTTCCAACTGCAAAAACGAGTGTGAGAAACATGATGATACAAAGTGAAGTTTTTATATTCTTTAACTTTAAATATAAAGTGCAATTTTTTTAATATATTGTATAATTAAGGTATTAATAAAAATGCATTTTTGTTATTTATTTATTCCTTTCATTTTCCTCACTACAAAATACAAAAATACTTTAATAATTATCCTATGTTCCTTTTAAGCGTATTTCTGATATTAAAAAGGGAATTTTTCAGTTTAAAAATGTCGAAATTGACACCATAGACACTTTTATATGATGTATAGCAATAAAATGCAAACAAATTTGAACAGCAGTCGCCATCTTGAATTCCAATGAATTTGCACGATGCCTCAACTTCTTATACGCATTGTATTAATATGAAATAGATACTGACCATTCGGGATATCTTTATCACAAAATGCAGTGTTTTCTTACCTAGCAGCTCCACTGATAACAGTTGATTTAACTGATGATCTTTATTAAATTTATACACGAGTTACAAACGAGCATATTCTTTTTTTGATGCGATTTTTTTTTTTTTTTTTTTTTTTTGGTAAATAAACGATAAATACTATGCACCTCTTTTTATATAGTAAGTATCTTGTAGCGCACCTCACTGAAGTATGTCAATTTGAATGTGTTTCTGAGTATAACATGATTAAAACACATTGCAAACGATTTCCCCCCATAGACAATAACGTAATGGAATTATTTTGAGTGCCCTGTAAACGGACTATAAAAACTATACGCTTCAATTTTTTTCGGAACATGTTATTGTAAACTGCAATAACATATATAAATTACATAACAATCTGAGTGAATTTAAGCGAGTAGCGATATTTAAGAGAGTTAGAGCATGGAATGGCAAGCAGACAGACAGACAGACAAACTGAATTCATAAACTCATTCAACTATGACGGAAAGTATTAAAAACGAAATTTTTGACGTTAAAAACATCGAAATCGACCTAAAACACACATTTATATGATGGATAGTAAGAAAATTCAGAAAATGACTCCATTTTGAATAAAAGCCGCCATCTTCAATTCCTACGACTTTACGCGATGCCTCCTCCTCTTATATGGATTGTATTAATATAAAGTAGATACTCACCAATCGGTATATTCTTCTCACGATTTGCAGTTTTCTCAACTGTAGCACCCGGATTAATGGCACAATAACGTAACAGAATTCTTTTGAGAGTCCTGTAAACGAAATATAAAACCTATACATTTCATTTTTATTCGGAACATGTTATTGTAAACTTCAGTAACATACATAAATTACATGACAATCTGAGTGAGTTAAGCGAGTAGCGATATTTAAGCGAATTAGAGCATGAAATGGCAAGCAGACAGACAGACAAACAAACAAACTGAATTCATAAACTCATTCAACTATGACTGAAAGTATTAAAAACGAAATTTTTGACGTTAAAAATTTCGAAATCGACCTAAAACACACATTTATATGATGGATAGTAAGAAAATTCAGAAAATGACGCCATTTTGAATAACAGCCGCCATCTTGAATTCCCACGACTTTACGCGATGCTTCCCCCCCTGAAATGCATTGTATTAATATAAAGTAGATACGCACCAATCGGTATATTCTTATCACGATTTGCAGTTTTCTCAACCGTAGCACCCGGACTAAAACTGGAACTCAGATGGATACTTGATTCCATTCATGTAAGTTCTCAGTTCAACTGCATGTTGAATAACACTGAATTCAGTATTAATCTAAACTCAATATTTAGTGCTTCCAAGCTTAAGAGGCTACACTTCACTCACACGAGAACACCCACTCACTAATTTTAATCCCACGGGAGAAATATTTTTAAATACCTCATTTGCATTTCAATATTTTTAAATATTTTTTTTGGCATTGGATAGCTCTGAGACCGATCTCTACAAAGCTTTTTTTTACTTTTGCAATTTTGATCGCATTTTTTTTTTTTTTTTTTTCATTAGGGGATACTTTCACTTTTGGAACCAGTTTCGAAAGTGAAAGTATGCCCTTAAAAATACCTGAAAATAAAATAGAAAAGTAACAAACAGCCTTTGTAGGAATCTACCTCAGCTATCCCAATGCAAATCATATAAAAATTTGGAAATGTAAACAACATATTTTAAAAAAATTCTCCCATGGTATTAACAGTAGCGAGCGGATGTTTTTGTTTAAGTGAAGTGGCTCCTTAATAGATAGGATAAATCCCTCTATTCTTAAAAAAGTAACTAATGCTGTCAGCACCACTGTTTATGATTTTTTGTTTGTGTCCGGAGGTTTTCTTCATTAATATTAAGAAAACGACTTCATACAAAAATATGAAAATCAGTGATATTATAGAGAAATGTTTGATAAACATGCTGAAGGAGACAGTTTTTAAATCGAATAATTATTTTAAGAGATAATGTTAAAGTTGGTTAAAATTGTCCCATTAAAAAAGTTTTATAGGAGCAAAAGCTATACATAGGAATGTAATAATTTTTAGATCACTTTATATATTAGAAGTTCCCGGTATACAGACTGCATTTTTTTTTTTTTACTCATTTTTTGAGGATTTGTTTCCATTTTTAATTGAAATTTTCAGCACTTCGAGAGATTTTACAACTTTTAGAAAAGGGTATTATTTTAAATTGTTGCCAATTTTAAAAACAGCGCAAAGAATAATATTTCCTTCAAATTAAAAATTTATTTACACATGAATGTTATAAACAGAAAAAACTTTCAAATGAGAATTAAATGATTACATATTAAAAGGAGGAAAATATTGGTAATTACGTCATAAAAACTGTATTTACACGTGAATTTTAAAAGAGCAAGAAAATTTTTAAATAATAAATTTATTATATACATTAGGGGCGATTCTGAGTGAAAAAAAAATTTCGGAAATTTCCATCGCATTTTCGGAAATACGGCGGGGGGTCGCGGCCTTTTGACGAAATTTGCGGTTTTTTCGACGAAATTTGCCGTTTTTTTCGCGATCTTTTGGCGAAATTTGCCGTTCTTCGCTATCTTTGGGCGAAATTTGCCGTTTTTCCGCGATCTTTTGGAGGAAATTAGCCGTTTTTTCGCGATCTTTTGACGAAGTTTGCCGTTTTTCCGCGATCTTTTGGGGGAAATTTGCCGTTTTTTCGCGATTCTCTGACGAAATGGGCGTTTTTCCCGCGATATTTTGACGAAATTGTTTTTTTTTCGGTGAACATTTGTCGAAATTCGCGATATAGTTTATGTCCGAATTTTCGGATTTATGATTTTTTTTTTTTTTCGGAAATGACTGCCCCTATTTTTCGGAAAATTTGGAACAGAATCACCCCTGATATACATTAATAGTTTTAAATGGAGGAAATTATGTCATATTTAAAATTGTGAAACCATAATTTTGCAGAACAGTTTAAATTTACAAATATATTTGCGCAAGACATTTATTTCATAGTAGCAGACCCGACCGGCGTTGCCCAGGGTTTGTAAATAATAACCTTAAACAAAAGTTAAGTTTGTATGATTTTATATCTTTGGAAATTCTTTTAAATGAACCTAATTTCAGAGGCCCCATTGCCTTCCGCAGCATCTAGTGTGTTCCCATCAAACTTCTTTCCAAACGAATCTGTAATTGAGATCCCCACTACCTATGTCAGCTTTTACCGGAAGTGTCTGCACGTGCCATAGACAATCGAAAACCAAGTTGAGTCAGCCAAACCTCGTGGGAATAATAATTAAAAAAAAAAAAAATGAATGCACCATTAATGTTAGAAAATGTTGGTAACTAAAGTCTAAGATAACATTTCATAATACAGGAAGTAGCTAAATTGTAATCTAAGTTGAAGGAAGAAAATCACGTTGAAATTGAGCCCTTAAACCCGAGGAAATAACGCGCCACCAAGCGGTGGAAAATGTCTCCTCACCTTGTAAATTTCATGAATTACTGTTAGCATTAACACGATATTTAATAAATGGATGAAATCCCTTATCTAAAGTTACCTTTAAAGTAACGTGATTTTTAATTTACGGCTGTAGTGAGTAGACATAAGTTGATGCTGAAAAAAGAGATTAATGTTCGAAAAAGGTCGTAGGTACAAAGAAAGACCAGTCCCTGGGGCCCAGAGTCTTAACTGTAATGCAGTTGGGTATAAGAAAAATTTTTAGTGGTTTTAAAGTAGCTGGAAGACACTAAAACTATGTTAAAGAAAATTGCAATAGAATAGGATAGTTTTTAAAAAAGCTGCAACAAAGGCCCCAAGAGGATGATTAATATTCAAAATTGGTGGTAGCTGAAGTCTGCAAAATTTTTTTGTCACGTAGTAGCTGGAGAACCTAAGAAGTTGTTAGAAAAAAAAAAAAAAAATTGTGAATCAGACCATTTTTAAGGGAGCTATAATATGGGGCCCAACTGATAGTTAAGAGCAGGGCCCTAACATGAAAACATGTTTAAATGTTTTAGTACTTAGCATTTTAGATCTTCAATTAGTCAAAATTAATCATAGGGTATGAAATAATTATTAGAATAACATTTTAAAGAAATGCGCAAAAGTGGGGTAAATGCTCAATAGAGCCCCAATAAAAATATGAGTGTGTTGGTCTAAGGGGAAGAGTCCAAGACTCAATTTTAAAATCATGCAATGAGAAGGTGAGAAAATTAGGGTGTAAAAAATGCATAACACAAAAAGTTCAAGGGGCCCTGGATCAGGCCCTACAGGACCCTAAGGTGCCCCAGGATTTTAACTGGAATATAGACACTAGAGAATAACTAAATGGAAAAATGGTTCCAAAAATGAAAATAAGATTAAGAGGGGCAATTTATTAATAATTTATGGTGTAAAAGCTTCAAGGGGTCTTGTACCGGACCCCAAGGGGGAAGGGACTTAAGTGGCATGTAGGTTGGTATAAATACACTTTTTAGTAGTTTTTAGTGTAATCTGAGGACGCTAGAACTATGGTAAAGAAAATTGCAAGGAATTCGGATCATTTTTAAAGAAGATGCAACAAGAGCCACAAGACGACGATTTATATTCAAAATTGGTGGTAGTTGAAGTCTGAAATATTTTTTTTTTGTTCATGTAATAGCTGGAGAACCTAAGATGTTGTTAGAAAAAAAAAAAGCTAGTGAATCGGACTTTTTTTTTAAGGGAGTTATAATAGGGGCCCAAAAGGGGCCAACTGATAGTTGAGAACATGGCCCTAACATGAAAACATGTTACAACGTTTTAGTACTTAGCGTTTTAGATCTTCGATTAGTAAAGATTAAGCATAGGGTCTGAATTAATCACTAGAATATAATTTGAAAGAAATGTGCAAAAATTGGAGAAATGCTTAAAAAAGGGCCTTAGGGCCCAATAAAAATATGTGAGTGTTGGTCTCAACAGAAGAGTTCAAGACAACTTTAAAATTACGCATTGCGAAGGTGAGAAAATTAGGGTGTGAAAAAAGCATGGCACACAAAAAATTTAAGGGACCCTGGACGGGCCCATGGTCTTAACTGGAATGTAGAAACGGGAAAATAACTAAATGGAGAAAGTATCCCAAAAATGAAGATCGGATAAAAAGGAAGCAATTTATTATCAAATTAGTGCACTAAAAATCCAAGGGGCCCTGTAGCGCACCCCTTGCAAGGGTGCCAGGGTCTTAACTGAAATGTAGAAATGGGGTAGAAACTGAAAGGAGAATTCACCCCAAAAACGAAGATCGGATTGAAAAGAGGCATGTTATTAACAATTTAGTGCAGTAAAACTTCAAGGGGCCCTGTACTGGGCCACTTGACAGGGTGCCAGGGTCTTAACTGAAATGTAAAAATGGGGCAGAAACTGAAAGGAGAATTCACCCTAAAAACGAAGAAGATCGGATTGAAAAGAGGCATGTTATTAACAATTTAGTGCAGTAAAACTTCAAGGGGCCCTGTACTGGGCCCCTTGACAGGGTGCCAGGGTCTTAACTGAAATGTAAAAATGGAGCAGAAACTGAAAGGAGAATTCATCCCAAAAACGAAGAAGATCGGATAGAAAAGAGGCATGTTATTAACCATGGTTCATACACTCGAGATCAAATAAAATTCAAGCACTATTCAAGGACTGTTTAGATACATGCATAAAAATGGCATAGAATAGCACATAAGCAAAATAGCTACCCCATTGATTATCTATTTCAAAGAAATCTTATCAAATCTTTTCATTTTTATAACAGGCATTTTCAAGATATTATTAGACAATTTTTAAAGAATAATGTGTTTTAACTTATTAAGGTACCATAGGAAGAAATTTCACATATAATAAAAAGTTAAGACAACAGAGATTGATTTTCTTTTCTTTAAGTGCAAAAAAATATTTAAAAAAAATAAATAAATAAAAGGTATGGTATCACTACAAGAGCAGAAAACAGGAGTAAATCTGTTAAATTTTAGCAATTCTGAACACTCATCAGGAGTCATATATTAGCATTTCTGAAGTTGTGAACAATGTACTTTTTAATAAATATTCTCTGAATTCTCAAACCTTACAACATTTGCGCTTATCCATACAAAAATAATTGAAATAAAGGTTAAGATAATTTACTTTTGAAATACAAAAGATTATTTTTTAATGGATTTATAAAAAGGAAATAAAAATATTTTATCAGTTACACAGTGAAAAATTTGGAATTAATATAATTTGGTGAAGTTTTAACTGATTGACAACATTCGCGATTTTTATAAATGACCGATTTTTTTTTTTTTTTTTTTTGGGGGGGGGGGGGGGGGGGGGAGGGGATATATGAAATCGGCATCAAACTGATGAATTTTGCGATTTTTTCGACAAATTGACAAAATTTACATTTTTTATCGATGACCAATGGACGAATTTTGTGGTATTTTTCCCTGGCGGACTGTTAAAATTTGAAACTTTTCTTCAGTGACAGATTGAAGAAATTCGTGATTTCTTTTCAACGTATAGTTGACGAAATTTTCAAGGGTGATTCTCAGTTTCAAAAATTCTAAAATTCACAGCAAATTTTCTGAAAGACAATTTCTGCAGATAGCAGAAGGAGTAAATCCCTCCCGGCACTGGCTATGCATTTTTTATAGAGGCCCTTTGACAAATTTAGTCTTTTTTCGTAACATTTCGATGAAATTTCCCTTTTTTCCGCGATCCTTTAAAGATAGTAAGAGTTTTTTGAGCGATCTTTTAATGCAATTCGTGCTTTTTCCACGATTCTTTGTCGAATTTTGTGGGGGGTTTTTTTGCGATCATTTGAAGAAATTTGCGTTATTTCTGCGATCCTAGAGGTGATTCTGAGTTTTAAAGAAATTCTGAAATTTAACTCAAATTTTCTGAAAAGTTACAGCAGAGGGTGAGAGGGGAAATCCACTCTCGACACTAACTATGCGTTTTTATTGCAGCCCTTTGACGAAAGTCGCGTTTTTTCGCGATCTTTCGACGAAATTTGCCTTTTTTTCGCGATCTTTCGACGAAATTTGCCTTTTTTTCGCGATCTTTTGACGAAATTTGTCGTTTTCTCGTGATCTTTCGACGAAATATGCCGTTTTCTCGCGATCTTTCGACGAAATATGCCGTTTTCGCGCGATATTTTGACGAAATTTTCGGTTGTTAGCGATTTTTTGACGAAATTTTCGGTTTTTCGCGATCTTTTGACGAAATTTTCGGGGTTTTTCGCGATCTTTTGACGAAGTTTTCGGGGTTTTTCGCGATATTTTAACGAAATTTTCGGGTTTTTTCGTGATCTTTAGACAAAGTTTTCGGGATTTTTCGCGATCTTTTGACGAAATCTCCTGGTTTTTTTGCGATCTTTCCACGAAATTTACAATTTTTCCCGCGTTTCTTAGACGAAATTTGCGTTTTTCCGTGATCCTTTGACGAAATTTTCATTTTTTTCCGCGATCCTTTGACGAAATCTGCTTTTTTTCTGAAAACGATTGGCAAAATTTATTTTTTTTGGCCACCGTTTGTCGAAATTCGCGATTTTTTATGGCCGAATTTTCGGATTGGTGACCGATTTTTTTTTAATTTTCGGAAATGAATGCCTTAAATTTTCTGAAAATTCGGAGCAGAATCCCCCCTACGCGATCCTTTATAGAAATTCGCATTTTTTGCGATCTTTTGACGAAATTTGTGTTTTTTTCCTTTGTCGAAATTTGCGTTTTTTGCGCGATCCTTTGATGAAAACACGCTTATTCTCGCGATCTTTTAATGCAATTCGCGTGTTTTCCGCGTCCCTCTGACGAAATTTGCGCTTTATTCGAGATTTCTTGTCGAAATTCGGGTATTTCTCTAGTCTTTGACGAAATACGCGTTTTTTTCCACGACCTTTCGGCGAAATTCGCGTTTTTTCCGAAATCTTTAGACGAAATTCGTATTTTTAAAGCGATCCTTTGACGAAATTACCGATTTTTTAAATGCGAACGATTGTTGAAATTGATATTTTTCGGCAACAATTTGTCAAAGTTCGCGATATTTTCCAGCACTTTTCATTCCTTGAAAATGAATACTTTTTTTTCCAGCACTTTTTCTACTTTTTCCAAAGCGTACGAACCATGTTAACAATTTAGTGCAGAAAAACTTAAAGGGGCCCAAGGGCCCCGGCCCTTAAAAAATTAAAACTCTAAGCCTCAGGTGTATCAGGACCTGTCTTGGGCTATTTACATCTAAATTTTCAGACTTCTACGTGCAGTAGTTTTCGCTAGCCATCACACACACACATAGAGCGATTTGTTCTTTTATTAGTATAGATTTTGAGATATTCTTTTAAACTATTGTTGAGAATCCTAAGACATCCCAAATAATATTTCCTTTCAAGTAACAAAAGTATCTTCACGTGAATATTAAAAAGAGAAAGAAAACTTTGGTGAAAATTACGTCAGATTTAAAATTATACATTTAAAACGTCTTATTTAAAAGAACTTTCTTGTAACGTTGTTAAAAAATACCGGAAGACTAACACTGTTTACTTAATTCATTTTATATTAGCTTATTTTCGCATGTTTCACTGATCTGATTTAATCAAAGACAAAAACAACCCATTAACAAGGAGATCGCCACTGTTTTTTAAATTACAATTAATTCTTCCGAAAATTTTTTAACGGCGATCAAATTAGCGTGCTTTTAGAGTTTGCAGTGTCTGAACAGAGGTTGGCGAGCGCAGCTTGTAGGGGCAGAGCCCCTTAGTGTTGTACAAAAGAGTAGCTTGAAACAGTGATATTTATATTAAATGCTACTAAGTAAAATATACAAGATTTTATTTCAATATAAACATATAGTACAAAATATGCAGTTGATATCAAAAGCTAATAGCACATGTTTTCCCATAAGTACTTTAAAATGTTAAGATCACAATATTACATTAATAAACTTACATTGTTAGATACATAATATTTCGTAATTATCTACATTAGCATGCAAATATTTAAACATTTAAAAACAAATACATGTTCAAATGAAATCAAGTGGATTTTGCATTGAAAGAAATCTTAATCTAGGTGTAAAGTTACTTAGCAAGTGTATAAATTAGAAACAAAAATAAAGTAATTAAAATCAGAACTCCTATAGAATTATTATAAGCTGAAATATTATTTTAGAATATCTGAAAAATAGAAAATATTTTTTGGAAACAACAGTTCAAATTTTAATTATAAAATTAAATCCATTTATTATTAAATAAAATTCAAAAGAAAATATCATAACAAGAAATTACACCTTAAAAAAAGTAAAGAAAAAATCTAGGCATGTTTCATTTAAATCACAAGATTTTGCATTGAATTTTTTTTAGGGCCGTGGCCGAAATTGGAACATTTAGTTAATGAGATTCGTAATCCAGGATCCACGGCAGTAACTGACAAGGAAGGTCTCCATAAGCCCATACTCAGAAAAATTTGAAAAAAATTCACAATATTCTTATCATGAAGATATGTGTATAAAAATATTTCCTGTGGAACCTCTACATAACATTTGTAAAAAAACAATGAAAATTAATTTTTTGGTGATTTATTGCTGGCCAATTGAACACAATTAAATATAAAAAAACTAAACTTTTATGATAAATACTTTAAGGAAAAACTCTTCCTACCCTTCATACTAAACTAATTTAAATTTATTTAAGCTTAACTTAAATAAATGCATTTTTATAACTACAGTTTTGTCATATATGTATATATATTAAAATTTAACAATTTTATTATAGTTTAAAATAAAATTTAAATTGATTAAAATTGTTTCAAACTCAAAATTAAAATTCAATTCTGAGCATTTTAAATACGACTTTGATATTATTAGTATCAGAAACAACAAGAGAACAGTATTGTTGACATGGAAACAAGATGAAGTATTCATCTTGTGTCAAATAGATGTTTTATTTTTTTACAGATTTTCTGCTCTGATTCTGCAGCTAAATTAGGCTAATTCTGTATAATGTATGTAAGTAGTTTCATTATCTTTTTTTTTTTCTAACATATTGAGGTATGCACTTTAAGGACACCTTCCTTGTAAGAAGTTAATGCTATCACACAGAATAAAATACAGTTGAAAAAGATAGAATAGGGAATTAAAACTTTGAAATAAAAAAAAAAAAGCCTAATAAGTTTCACAAGACAAATAAAATTGCAAAAACCACGAGATTTTGCACTGATCTTTATGCCATCAAAAGACATGTTTTAAAACTTATTGCCAATCTATGTTCAAACTTAACAATTAGGAACATTTAAATATTATGTTATATAACAATTATAATACTCGAGTGGAAAATATACAACACATAATAACTTTATTTAAAATGTAATGTTAGTTAATGCCCACTTTTCACAATGTTTGTAAAACAAGGGATGCTTCAATCCCAAAAATGTATGTATAGACAAAAACTTTCACCAGGAATACTAATTTCAGAAAGTAATACCATGTACCATACACTAAAATATTTATAATACATTTTCAATATATTAAATCTATTAACTCATAAATCACAGATACTCATAAATAATATCAGATTTCTTTCAAAACAACACAAACTTTTTTTTTTTTTTTTTTTACAGAATTTAAAGCTATTTTTAAATATACACAGAAAAATTAGATTTTCTTCAACTTGTTTATTTATTGTCATCAATTGGCAGTAACTTTGTAAACTGTTAGTAGAAACTATTCATGACTTTAAATCAAGATTCAAACACATTAATGAAAGTACAGTCGAACTCCATTATAAGGAGAATGAAGGGACTAGTAGCCTTTGCTTGTTATAACCAAGTCCTTGACATAAAAGAGTTCAAGGAAGCTCAAAGAAATGAGAGAATATGTTGAGGTTTAAATAAATTAGCAAAAATAGCTGAATTAACACACTTGTAGAGGTAACTATAGTCATTTAATTAGATGTACCAAAGTGAATTATTAATTATAAATAAGTGTTTAACTTTATCCTTGTAATTGATAAATGAACAAAGTAAAATGCAATGAAAAAAAAAAAAAGAAATCAATATTACTAATGTTTTACTATTATTTTAAGATTTGAAGAAAAAAAAATTATACTCTGAACTTTTTTCAGAATATCTTTCATTACATATTTTTTGTCTAATTAAACTCTAACTTTTGAAAACTCTCTTCACTTATCTCTTTTACTTTAAAAAAAGTTTGAAATTTCACAATCCCCTCCTCATCTTAACCATTTTTAGAAATCTCGTATGTGCACTATGAAAAGACGTTTTCTCAAAGGACTTAATCTTTAACCGCTTCCCTTATTATCCAGAGTTATCTCTGGTTCCAATATATGACAATTATTATCCCGAGAAAACTTGGGCATGGCATAATTTGTCACTACGATTTGTTTTAACACATTTTTACTCGACCTAAAGCTTAAAAAGAAAGAAAATATTCTTATATAATTATATATAATATTTGATTGGCAGTTTTCCAAGTTTTGTGATATGAAATGCAAAGAAGTGATTGCAAAAAATGTGATGATGTTTTTGCAGTTTTTTTTTTTTTTTCAAAAAAATTGGTAAGGGAGGCGGTTAAAAATATTCTTTCAACTTTTTGTGAGTATGCAGATCTTTTGCTCACTATATCTGAGATTTACTTGTAATAACAAGATTTCTTGCAATGTATTTTTATATTGGTTTAACTATTTGCTCACTAATTCTTCATTTAAACTGAGTTCTCATTACCCTCGAGTTTGATATAACCAACTATGACTGTACTTTAAAAAATTGTGTGACAAATGTCTTGTGGAACTGAAAACGAAACTAAAACTTGTACATGCGTAAAAATGTCTTCAGAAAATTCAAACTCATTTTATCAAACTTTAAATAAAAAAGTAATAAAAAATGTAGGTAAAAATGGTAAACTAATCGAACAATATTTTTCCGTAATAATATAATATAAATAAACAGAAAATAGATGTTCCAAATACAATTGAACTAGTGTTGACACAGCCGTCTTAGCAGTATGCTGCACCCGGCAGCCCTTTTGTAACCCTTCAGATGTGCCTGGCACCCCTTTTTAACACTTCCTATGCACTTTGTGGCTTTTAATAGAGCTTCACAGCATCCAATTGCTCTTCTTTATAATCAAAATCTGCCATTTTCTTTTCTTCTATCAGCATTTGCACGAAAGCAAGTGCATACTTTTTTGCCAGGTCCCATTTTTAGCGATATGATAATGAGAATTTCGAGCATGGGATGTGAACTAATCGGGAATTGGATTCACTTTTATCCCATGCAATTTTCCTGCCAACTATTCAGGCTTTGCGTGGACACACTAGTGAGGAGTACGATATGCAAATTTTGATACATCCTTTGATTCATGTATTAACGGGGTTCGATTGTATTGTGAAATTCGTCAATTAGTAGGGAGGAAAAAACGTTAAATTTCGCACTCAATCATGAGAAAAAATAGCAACATTCTTCAGTCAATTGCACAAAAACGAAATTTGTTAATAAGTTGCCGAAAAAAAATCATGAAGTTCGTCAGTTGATGGAAGGGGGAGGGGGGAGGGGGGGGGGAAATCACAAAATTCAATTGATCGCGGGAAAATATTGCAAATTCTATTAGGGGACTGTAAACAAACCAGTTCAAAATATTTTTGGTGAACAAGGTACAAGGATGCCCTTTTTGAAAAATTCCCGCCCGGCGGCTCTTTTTTTCTAGAGTCAACTCTATGAACTATAGATTTTTTAAAAATTCCTCTTTCAATTTTGGTGTTAAAATCTTGGAGGCAGAAAAAAAAAATTAAATTTACCTAACATAACCACAATGGATAGTAACCCAACATTCCGTTAACTACTATATTCATTTTTAACATTCTAGAGTACTTTAAATATGATAAATATTTTATATGTGAAATACTAATTGACAAACATTATTCATAAATAGATAAAAGCAAATCAAGAGGATTTTTTTTCTTCATTTCACTTTTAATACGCCTGACATATTTAATCTACGTATGAATAGAAATCCAAGGCGTTCCCGGTGGGTATGCAGCCTCATATTTCAGCAGATTCTAAATGCAGATCTTAAAAACAAAAATTTTTCCAGTGTATTATGTTGAACATTTTTCTAGTTAAAAAGCATTGATATAACAGATATTCAAAATGTTCGTCTCTAAGGAATCTACAGAAATTTGACACTATATTCCTATTGGGACACCTTAAATTATGGTTCCTTTTCTTTTAATAAATAGCATGAAAATACATTCAGAACTCTTCAAGTGAAAACACAAGCTGGTGGATTACAGAAATAAAGGATTATTTTTGTTTTTTCTTGGAGTCACTTGGCATACTTAATTTGGAAACAAACTGAGTTTCTATTTCCCCATCAAAAATTGAAAGTGGCCATAAAATCAATATTGCCGCAAAAAAAATCTTACTGACTGAAAAATGATAAGTAAAAAAACTAATAACACACCTGCCAACTCTCGAAAATAGTAAAGTGTAAAATGATGCATGAAGAGTATTTGACATTTTTTTCTTCTTTTTTTTAGACTGCATGATGAATATTGTTAAATATTACAGCGGTGACCATTACAAAGATAGTTTGATCAGAATAACATGAAAACCATTATCAGACTCATTAAGAAACTGATTTTAAAGCAATATACATATATTTTTTTTTTTCAGTTTTTGCTGTTTTCTTAACAAAATATATTGAGAACATTATTTTTATGTACAATGAAAAGATTATTTCTGGTGATTTTTGACAATAAAACCCGAATTAATTCATCTGACAATATTAATATATTCCCTTTCCATTCAGAATTCATCATTATTAAAAGCAACTATAGAAAGCAATTCATAATTTGAGGGGAGAAAAATGAAGCAAAATAAAAACTTTGCAAAAAAGCGTAAAAATAAGTTTCCTAAGTGTAAAAGTGTACAAAATGGTCAAAAGTGTAAATTTTACACCTAAACTGTAAAAGTTGGCAAGTATGTAATAACAAATAAAATAAAATCAACAAATATGAAATGTCAATTGATTGCCAAACTGTACACATGAAAAATGATTTTGAGAAAATACACATGTATCATTCAATAATGCAAATATTTTATTTATATAGTCTTAAGATTTAAGCGAAAAAAAACAAGCATGAAAAACACATAAAACAAAGTTTTGCAAGATTTTAGTCTCAATTGTCTGTAATAATAATAAAATATGTTGGGTTCAGGAAAATACAGAAGTAACCTTTGAACCAGTGGTAAGTTGAACTATGTGGTTTACAGACCGCATGTGGCCCTGTCTTCGAATTCATTTTATATGTCCCTGTAATTTGAGAATATAATTTTAAATATATAAACAGATGTATATTTTGTAAAATATGCTTTTTAAAGAACTTGCAATTTTCTTTAAAATGCGACAAAATAAAAATGAACATCAAGTTTCTATATATATTTTTTCCCCAATTAGATAATTTCAATATAGAGTAGAATATTGTAAGTCTGGTTTATGGCACTTCATTTCACCTTCACGAGCTTGATTTATTAGTGAACTAGCCTTATCCATCATGCATTTAACATTAAATAGTTAACATTGGTTAAATTTAATAATTACATGTGAGTAATTAGTACATATTAGTAACTTGTTATAATATATGGGCTGCAAAAAAAATGTGGGTGGTCTTTAAGCTCCCTTCTCTATTAGATTAGGGCTCTTATGAAAATTTTAGTGAGTACCACTGCATTAAACTGATAAGCAATTTGTATGTAATTTATTTTTTACAGTCAATATTTAAACAAAAACTGGTGTAAAAGAAAAAGATTTAGCAATTAAATGACGATATTTTAAACACTACAACACTAATGATGCTACAAACTACAAATTCTCAGGAGCTGTTATGGCTTACAATGAACAGTTAATAAGATTATGGAAAAATCATGGATCCTATTACATAAGAGATAGGATTTACTGAAGTTACTATACCTGATTAAAGATCTTAACAATTACTGAGAATCTGCAATACTCAACATCTCTACATTACATCTAACATAATATATTTATAATAATCACTTCAAAATCACTTTCCTATTTTTCCACTGTCTCCAAAACTCTTCTTAAAAATAAAAAATAAAAATCACATCAATATTAATCCATAAGAATGTAAAATCACAAGTGTTTGAAAATATGATCAATGACTTGGCACAAAAAACTATTCTATTAAAGACAGATTTCAAAAGCTATAATGTGGTCATTGTTATGATGAAAAGATAAAACATTTAAATACTTTAGGAAAAGAATTGTAAATAGTCATGATGAAGATTATAATAATGAAATTTACTGCTCTTCACTTTCAATATTAGATTCTTCTGAAATGGATGGACCTGGAACAACTTCAGAAACAGAAGGATCAAATTCTTCAACAAAAGAATTAACAAGCACATCTTTTGACAATTCATCTGATTTCTCTGGAATTACATCTACTTTTGAAGTGCTGGCATTAGAGATTTCAGATGTATTGGTAATATTGTCTTTTCTCTTAGCAATTACTCGAAATGTTCCAGTAGATGTGTGCTGACCTTTAAGATAATTAGCAGGGACAAGACCAACTTTGCTGTTTTTGTTGCAAGCCAACAGCCATCCTTTTGGTGTTCTTGCTTGTAAATCTGAAAGTAAACAGTTAAACCCTTTCAAGAGTATTCACATTTTAGACAGTCTATTCACAATTCAAATAATATAATTACCATTCATTTTTAGACAAGGTATGAAAAAAAAAAATCACGGTTTTTTAAAATTTAAATTAGCAACAACATTATTTTAAACTTTGAAAGCTATAGCATGCCATTTTCAATAGTTTTATTCCAATTTTTCAATAGTTTAATGCAATTAAGATAAAGGCTTGAAAATTGCATTTAATTCTTTATGTATATGTATAACTTTTCATACTGTTTTCATTCATGTGTAATGATTAAATCACTTACATTAAGAGCTGTTAACACCAATAAAGGTACCATACATTGCCTTACTGCACCAACTCACCAAAACAACCTCCATTATTGCATAAATATATGTAATTATATAAATATATGTATAAATATATGTAATATGTAAAATATGTAATTAGTGCAATATATAAAATTATTATAATTCACCAGTAAAACAAATGCAAGACAAACTAGAATAAGGATTCAGAAAATAATTATGAATCTTTTGTTCAAAGTAAGATCAAAATAACAATAAAAATATTAATTTTATAAATCCATATTATAAATCTAAGTTTTTTTAAACTGTTTTATAATAAAAATTCCATATATTGACATTTTCAGAGAAAAAGGGCTGAGTATCAAAGTAACCAATTATTTATTTACTTTAAATCGGGAAATGTAATCATGAAATTTTTAGCTAAGACAGATTTAATGCTTAGAGAAAAACTAATTTTTCTGCTTTACCAGAAACTGTTGCAATTTCTGTAAAATGGAGCCATATTGGATATTTTCCTACCTGCCATCTTTTTTTTAATGTTTTTCAATTTGCCTTGTATTACATCAAGTATCGCTATCTGCAGTTCAGTATGCAAAAGTAAATTCAAGCAAACTGTTTTTAATAGTTCATTCAAGTTCTTTGCTTCAAGTATGTGCTTAAAAACAGGTTTATAAGTACAAGGGGTGATTGTGAAATCGAGAAAAAATACCTGAAATTTTACTGAGAAAAAATTTTCGTATGGAGAAAGAACATATAATTTATTGCAGGGAAGTCCAATCCTCGCATTATGAAAACTATTAATTTTAATTATGTTTAGCAATGATATGAAATTGATATTTTAGTCTTATTATATGAATTTAACAATCAGAAAAAAGAGAATTCTGGTACTGAAAATGAAATACATACCTGAATTCAGGTATATTACCTGAATACAATCACCCCTGTAAGCAGACTTATATAAAATCAAAAACTTTCTGCGCACATGAATATTGGGTCAAAAACTTTCTGCAAATTAATTTAATGTTTAATAAAAATACGTGGTATATTACTTTGACGGTATGAATTTTAAACAGCAGTTTTAAAATAATTACCATTTAATTTAAAAATTAATTAATATTAATTACAGAAAATTATGTTGGCTAAAAAAATAATAAAGCTAAAAATCCATAAGAAGGCTTGAATTCTTATCAGTTATTTTGCCAATGCATTTAGAAACAACCCAATCCTTAATATTGTGACCTCTTCTCACAAAATGCAATAATGGACATTGCTTCTGAAACAACTGAATCACATTTTGTAAGGAGAGGTTCATTCATAGGTATCATCATTAAAGAGACCGATAAGTTTCTATTGCGGTCTTTAGATGAAATTCTCGTTTTTTCAGCAATCATTTGGCGAATTTTCCATTTTTTCGAGATTCTTTGACGAAATTCGTGCTTTTTTAGCGATCCTTTGACAAAATGCGCTTTTTTCTCCTATCTTTTCACGAAATTTGCATTTTTTCGCGATCTTTTGACGTAATTCACGTTTTTTTCGCGGCGTTTTGACAAAATTCGCGTTCTTTTTCGCGATCCTTTGACGAAATTAGTTTTTTTTTTCCGCGGTCCTTTAAGGAAATTTGCATTTTTTCGCGATCTTTTGACAAAATTCGTGCTTTTTCCGCTATGCTTTTACGAAATTTGTTTTTTCCTGTGCTTTTTTGGACGAAATTTGCTTTTTTCTGTGATTCTTTGATGAAATTCGCTTTTTTTCGCGATCTTTTGACGATACTCATGTTTTTTCTGTGGCCTTTTGAAGAAATTCGTGTTTTATTTTCCCGCGATCCTTTGACGCAATGCGTGCTTTTTCCGCGATCCTTTTACGAAATTTGTGTTTCTTTCACAATCCTTTAACGAAATTAGTTTTTTTCCCGTGATTCTTTTACGAAATTTGCGTTTTTTTTTTTTTTTTCACAATCCTTTGATTTGACAGAATTCGCACTTTTTCCGCTATGCTTTTACGAAATTCGTTTTTTTCCTGCACTTCTTTGACGTAATTTGTGTTTTTTCTGCGATTCTTTGACCAAAAAAAAAAAAAAAAAAAAAAAAAAAAAAAGAAAATCCCACGATTCTTTAAAGAAATTCACGTTTTTTCAACGGTCCTTTAACGAGATTCTCGTTTTTTTTCCGCGATACTTCGACAAAATTGGGTATTTTTTCTGCAAACGATCGACGGAATTGGTTTATTTTCGGCGACCATTTGTTGAAATCCGCAATATATTTCAGTAATATTTTTTTAAGTCTGAATTTTCGGAGTGATGGCCGATTTTTTTTTTTTTTTTTTTAAATTTTTGGAACCGAATGCTTTAAATTTTCGGAAAATTCAGAACAGAATCACCCCTGGCAAACAATAAATAAATCATACATAAAATTGCGGAACATTTTTAATTTTCCTGTATCAAAAAAAAAAAAAAAAAAATACAAGAACAAAAATTACTTTTTTTTTCTAGGAAATTTTCCGCAAAGTTCCGAATTTTGTGGAAAATTTTCCACGCACGGCGTGCGCTTCTATATTATACAACTCTGCCTGTAAGTAACAACTGTTGGTCAAAAGCCAGAAATTCTTTGTTATATATTTACTCTGGGTTCTCAACTCACCATTCAATAAATTCCCTTAGGGAGCTGGTCACTCAGCTTCAGATTTCCCCTCACTAATGTAAAGTCTATGGGCATTAGGCCATGGGACGAAGCATCAAAAGTGGCTAAAAACCAGTTTTCGTTTACCAACTCCGGGAACTAAGAAATTTTGCATGCAATGCAATTATACAATACTTATTAACTAAAAAACGCAAAGTTCACCAAAAAATATTCGCACATTAATTTTTTATACCAATTTAAAGTGGTACCCTAAAGCTGACATCATAAAGGTAATGTTCAGTGTTTTGGTTAGTATTTTCACTTTTAAATAAGAATTAAGTAAAAATTTATTGAATTGTCATCATTTACTAATAAATATTAAATACTGACAATAAAATATCTTTAATATTAGTATTGTATTTAATATTTGCTGTTTAAGAAGTTGAATATTTTTTAATATATTTTACACGAATGTGGCTTAAATAATAGATTAAATGAAACTTGAAAGTTAAAATAATAGAATTAAAATACTCTATACTTTCAGAACGTATGTTTTAACACCTAATGAAGTAATAAATATAAAATTTAAGGATTTGCCCTCATATGTCGACACCTATATCATCTGTTGAAAAGAGCAATTTTGACTCTTAAACTCGACATTCCCTTTAACTATTAAACTTTTGAGGTAAAAACATTTCTAATACAACTAACATTTTTTTTTTCGAATACTTCTAATTAATAAATAAAAGGTTTAAGTAACACAAGGCTCTTTTTAACATAACATTAAGCAACATAATAACAGTAAAGAGACTTTGATATAATGCACTTGCCTCTTAATAAAAAAATGCTAAAGAAGTTACAGGAAAAATTAGACAAACAATATCTAAATGATTTTAGAAAATTGGTAATACTTAAATATAATACTGCTTATCTGCTATATAAATAGCATTTTTGACCAACTTAAACTTAATGTATGGTCACTGAAAAGTCCCTTTTTTTTAGATGGGATATCCCCCGGTAGCTTTTTCGCCTGTCCTTTTTGGAACTAATGGAATTTCTTTCTTTTTTTTATCTAAATTTTCTTTTTTCTCTTACATTGTTAAACTTTTAGTACTTCAAGTTCTTACTTTAAGTTATTCTTTTCTTAACTTTTCTACTGATTTCTCTCATTGTGGCTACCAGCCACATTTAAACATTAATTTTTTTAAGGCTCCCTAATGCCCTTGCAACACGATCACCTCCCAACTGGATGTTAAGTTGACACGCAACTAGGAAGTCCATCAACAAGATCACATTGTTTCATGCTTAAATACTTGTCTTAAATAAAAACTTTACTTTAGGCATGTTTTATATATAATATTTATTTTGGTACATTTTTTAGAAAATATCATCTACATTATGCAAACTATCAATATCTTCATATGTCTGAATCAACTTCAAAAGTATCACTAAAAAATTCATTTTGTTCATTGAAATTTTCCAATTAGTACATGAACATAATTCGTAGCAAGAAATTCCATTTGATTTGCATGAGCATTTACTTGATAAACAAACGGTCTTCTGGCACTTGCACAAAATGTTTTTTAGTAAACTATATGGAATACAAAGAATTGTGTTCCAACAAATGCTTATATTTATCCCATTAATGATCCATCCATGTTCAGCAGGATTAGGGACACTCATTATGTTCTGGAAACACCGACGATGAATATATGCTTGATAGTTTGCCCTTTTAATATGGCATCCTAAAGCATCATAATTTGGTGGTAAAGCAACATCAATTTTAAACTTCAGTTTGAACAATGTGTATCTTGAATCATTTACTGAGGTTTTAGTAGGTTCGCCATAAAGTTCGCTAACAAATAGTTCATAAGTTTGAATAAGAGCATTTGATAAAGTCCAAGAAGTTCCAAACCCTTTAAATGCATCAATATAAACAATTTTGCTTTTCATTATAGTCAATTTTACTTTTTATTATAGTCAATGCTTTAATTTTGCCCTTGTCTTTAAAGGCACTACAACTGTGGCAACCTGTAAAACTGCGAACTATCACAAATGTCTGGACCTAAAATAGTAGCGATAGATAAAACATTATGAAATTCTAAATTACTCGCAGTACCCAGAAGCAAATATAATTCTGTTGTTAAAAATCTACTCATACAAAGTGAGAGGATGAAAACATATGTGTCCGAACTTTTAATAATAACATGTATGAAACATATCGAAGCATTTTCTACATGCAACAGCATTCTTGTATCTGCTTCCTTGTGATCAGAATGCAGTTCGGGCATATCCCTTACTATCAGATGACTGTTTTCACCGCTTATGATATGACACTTTACCCCATGTGCAACAATCAACAATACACTTTTCAGAATTGGGGGATCTACTGAGGACCATTTTTTAAAAAGAAATTCAACCAAAGCTGCCTTATTTGACCCATTTGCTAGAAATTTTAACTGATGAGGGTTTTTTTTTTTTTTTTGCGCTGAACTTCCTATTTTAATAACAGTTTCACCTCCTGTAGCCCTCCTTTGTCACTCGCTGCACTAAATGTTGCAAATAGGATATGTGTCAATTACAAAGTGAATTACTTTAGATTTGTAGCTAACACCCATACCAATAATATATTCCAGTAAGCAAGTATTCCAGTATTGTATTCCAGTAAGTAAAGCAAGATCTCCAAAAGTATTTGGAATATTCTGCATTTGTTGCAAAACTCCCATACCGTCCAAAATCAAGGCATTATTTTCAGGGATCTCACTTGGAATTTGATACTGATCCACTGATTTCAGCACAGAATGAGTCAATGCTGCATATTTGTTTTTATGATAGAACAATCAGGGTTTGCTGTAAGGTGGGGGATAGGCAGTTAAATTATATGACATGACATCTTTTATATCAGGTTATGATGTTTGCCCAATTACAATTATGTGAGCAAGAATGTTGTTTGTATCTTTCAAGATCCCAGTTTCCAATTTAGTTTTTGGATTAAGCTGCCTGTTAGTATCAGAAAAGGTAGCAGCTTTAGTTGAGCAATTTTTGAATGTTTAATTTTATGTTAAAAAGAGCCTTGTGTTACTTAAAGCTTTTATCGTTTTATTAGAAGTACTAAAAAAAAATTGTTAGTTGTATTAGAAATGTTTTTACCTCAAAAATTTAATAGTTAAAGGGAATGTCGAGTTTGAGTCAAAATTGCTCTTTTCAACAATTGATATAGGTGTCGACATATGAGGGCAAATCCTTAAATTTTATATTTATTACTTCATTAGGGTTAAAACATACGTTCTGAATGTATATTTTAATTCTATTATTTTAACTTTCAAGTTTCATTTAATCTATTATTTAAGCTACATTCGTGTAAAATATATTAAAAAATATTCAACTTCTTAAACAGCAAATATTAAATACAATACTAATATTAAAGATAATATTTTATTGTCAGTATTTAATATTTATTAGTAAATGATGACAATTCAATAAATTTTTACTTCATTCTTATTTAAAAGTGAAAATACTAACCAAAACACTGAACATTACCTTCATGATGTCAGCTTTAGGGTACCACTTTAAATTGGTATAAAAAATTAATGTGCAAATATTTTTTGGTGAACTTTGCGTTTTTCAGTTAATAAGTATTGTATAATTGTATTGCATGCAAAATTTCTTAGTTCCCGGAGTTGGTAAACGGACTTGAACAATTTCGCCACTCGTCCCATGGTCTACATTGGATGTATTCGTATATTTAAAATATCTGGTCACTTCTATTTTTTGCGTACACTTCCTAAAAGATCTCTTTTTTCATAGTTCTCAAAATATTTCTAAAGTATAGACTTAATTTTATATGGAATGTTAAATTTTTACTCACAGTTCGCCCGCTTTTAACACATAAAATATTAAATTCAGCATAGATTATAGAAATATTTTGAAAACTAAGGAAAAAAAGAGACATGCTTTAAGAAGAGTACACACAAAAAAAGATGTTAAAAATATGAATTTCCCGAGAAGATATTTTAAATACATGAATGCATCATAAGTCCATAGACTTAACATTACGGAGGAGAATTCTGAAGCTGAGTGACCAGCCCCTTAAGGCTCCTATCCCTGCAGGCGAAGACACTCGTGAGCTAATGCTAAACCTATGGGGAGGTTATTTTCTAATACCTCGTTTGCATTTCCACATTTTTAAATAACTTTTTTTGCATCGGATAGCTGAGGTCCATCTCTACATTGCTCCTTTTTTACTTTTTCGATTTTGGTTGCAGATATGATATATTTTAGAATGACACTTTCATTTTTGGTACCAGTTTCGAAAGTGAAAGTAACTTTATAAAAAATATCTGCAACTAAAAAACAATCATCTATCTGCAACTGATTTGCCACAACTCAGTCTTAAGAAAGAACAATTTATTGCCAAATAAATAAACAGCTTCAAAAATTAAATGGTGATCAATGAAACTTTTTTTTATTTTTCAGTATTTAACCCTCCGACTGTCTTGGAAAAGGGCAAAATTGTAATGTTGTTTTTTCTGCATTTTGTTTTAAATGCTTAAACAAAAGATTCTTTGAACATTTTATAAAAAAAAACTTAACAACGAATATAAATGCAATCCTTGGAAGTATTAATGATTGTTCAATGTATTAAAAATACATTAAATCAATTGAATTATATTACTTTAAATACTGCTTGTATTGCAGTGAAACCTGGAGCTTAGTGAACGTATTAACACGGGCTTGTCAGTGAGGGGGTTAAATTAGTCTTTGCTAAATGCACACGTTTTTCATTTCTGAAAATGAAAAAAAATCAGCTACAAAAGGTAGCTTCTTACTTTTTTTTAAATAGAAGCTACCTAAAATTAATTTTTGAAAAAACTGTGCTTGTAAGGCAGATTTACATTAAATATAAAACTTATAAAGTCTCTTTATCTAAAAATATTAAATCTTCATTACTTAAAAATATTATAATATAAAAACGATATTTTTTTAGTGTAATCAATTACTTTAAAAATTATATTATGTCAAACAAAATGTGAAAAGCAACATTAGTATTTCAGAGTAGTTTTTCACTATGAGTTATCATATCACATTGAAAGAAACTATCTAAAATTATAATCCAGCCAGTGGAAAAGGTAACTTCTCCATTTCTTGTTTTTAAGAATTGAGCTAATTTCACTGAAACACATTAAAGTAATTATGGAACCTGATTATAGAAGATTCCTAGTTTTCATCAATACTTGAGAATTTCAAAATGTTAGTCAGCTATCATCACGTTTTCTTCATTTATGGCAATCTATTTTTGTCACAAAATTTGGTGATAATTCATCAAGTATCGCACTTGAAAATTTGGCACGGACAGATATGACTAATAGGGGTGCAACGGATATCCGGCAAACATACTGCATTCGGTTGATCCGACCAGTATGCCGGATGTTTGGCAGTAGCCAGATATTATGATTATTCGGCAGTACATCCGGCCTCAAACTAAGGCCATTATGCATTTTTTGGTCTAACTCATTGTTAAAATTTCCAGATTACAAAGCTGATAATTCAATTTTGCAAAATACAATGTATTAATTTATTAATTTTAAAATTATTTATATTTACGGCACTCCATTTCTAAACACAGAATGACTCATCAAAAGAAGAAAAATCTCATATTGTGTGTTAGTAGCAAGAAAGAATAACTTTTCTTTCTCACAACACAAAACTTGTTTTTATAAGGTAAAATGATGTGTGGAATGAAGTTCAAGGAGAAAAAAAAAAAAAAAAAAGCAATTTAACAAATTACAATGACCATTTGGAAAATGATTTTTTCAAAGACTAAAATTTAAGACATAAAAAATCGCATGGAGTTGATCATACATTACGTACGCTATGGATTAAACATTAACATTCCTGGACCCATCATGAACAAATTTTAAAAGAAATTTGTTTTACAATTTCAGTACTGTAAATTTTTAAACTTCTACGGAGCTGATCATACATTACGCACGCCATGGATTAAACATTAATGTTCCTGGACCAATTTTAAATTAAATTTCATTTTAAAACTTCTAAACATCCCACAATATTACTTTTTATATTGTCGTATAGAGAACAAAATGCATTTTTAATTGCAATTTGTTTGAAAGCTGTATCTCAATTTGTTTCTGAGTTATTAATTTTTTTTGTAGTTTTTATTACTGTTTTGTCAGTGGCAACAGAAGTATCCATCTCTGTTGAAAGAAAAGGGAAAATACAGATTACTGTATAGACCGATCAGAAAACGAATAAAATGTGGGATTCAACTAATAAAACGCTTCAGATATGTTTTTAATTTCCTACCCTGACCGAGGACAATAACCATTCTTCCAAATGGTTAATCTGTCATAGTGGCAACAGAAGTATTCATCTCTGTTGAAAGTTAAGCGAAAATACAGATTACTGTACAGACCAATCAGAAAACGAATAAAATGTGGGATTCAACTAATAAAACGCTTCAGATACGTTTTTGATTTCCTACCTTGACCGAGGACAATAACCATTTTTCCAAATGGTTAAAAAAAAAAGATAAAGATATAAAATAAAACATTCTGCTATATTCATATGTATTAAGTTTTTTTTTCCCCCACAAAAATAATGTACTATTACTAAACTAATATCTTAACTGTTTGACGGCTATGCAGCGCTATCACGCTTCCAGATTTCAAGTCCAAAAATGCTAAGTGGCGCTATCGCGCTGTCATTTCAGTATGAGTCTGTATCTCTGCGCGTGAGCAAATATTTTGCTGCTCTTGTGTTTTCGTAACAAAACTGTGTCTCTTAAAACATAAATAGCATTTTTAATTAGTTTTCAATCCAAAAAAAAAAATTATATATAAAATTATCAGTAAAAATATATTTTTTTATTTTGAAATATCCAAATTACCTATAGCACTTTTGGAATGTATGAGGATTTTGATGGATAGCTGTCAAACGGTTAAGTTACTAATTTTGTTATGAGTTCAGTTATGTTAGTAGGAACTAGCAAGAACAAGTTTTCTGTTATCACAACACAAAACTTTTTCTAAATAGTAAAGCAATAGGTAATAAGGAGAATTAACAGCTTGAACATATGTTGTTAAAGAAACAAGGGGTTCCTTCCCGTGTTAAAGAATATAAGTGAAAACCTTATATAGATATTTATTTTTAATTGAAAACACTAATAGATTTTTTACATTTAATTTATATCCTTAAGATTTTTCGAAAACACTACCAACTGCTTCTATATGAAAAATAGCAATTACATATCCAAATAAAATTTTGAAGTTTATTAAAAGAGATACTTTCGTCTTGACCTCGTGCCAGGAATAAACAGTCGAAGAAATCGTCAAAGATTGCTAGCCTTTTTTATTCTGATAATTTCAGTGTTTTAAAAGTAGTTCGAATACATGATTTAAATTTTTTTTATTTATATTTTATTTTTAGATTGATAAAGTAATTTCTTTTTGGAATATAAGCTGGAAACAAAAATAAATACTGAGCTTTTTTATTTATATTAAGGGCACACAGATTTATCTTTTGCAATCGTCTGTCTGCAAATGACAGATAGATTTTTTAAAAATCATGGTTGAAAATTATTATAAAAACAATAAAAATGAGTAATCTGTGATACAGTTTTCAAACAAATTGCATTAGAAAGTACATCTTTTTCTCCAATTCGCCGGTGTAAAAATTGAAAATGTGCCGCATTTAGAAATTAAAAAGAATTGCAGTAAAAGTTAAATTTAAACGTGTGTTGCCACCATCAAAATGACGTCAGCATTAAGCACGGATATGTTTGCCCTTTATAATACAGAAAGGGGAAGATAAAAGTATTAAATACTCTCTTTCCAAAGTAATCAGTTGTAAGTGTTGTTCCCATAAAATTATTTTATTATTTCTAAACTATTTAGCTGGAATTATTATAACTAATGATTTTTAAGAAAATGTAATTACAATATTGGCATTAAAGCTTAACTAATTATAAAAATCATTGTTAATAAATTTAAAAAAGAGATTGAAAAGAAAACATTAATAGTATTAATAGTGTTAATAGTATGTAAACCCATGCTTAATTTCTTTAAAGGTAAACAACAATTACAAAAAGACAGATCAAAACATACTGCGGCCGGATGGCCAGACATCCAGCTACAAATTACGCCAGATATGCGGTGTCCAGCAAAACTGACATCTATTGCATCTCTAATGACTATGTAGTTTTAAGCATATGAGAGTTAAAAAAATGTTTACAACAATGAAAGAAAATTTGTAATAAACCACATTCAATGAAACTTAAACCTATTTAAGGAGCAATGCCTTATTTTTTATTTGTTGTCTTGTTTCAAAATTTCAACACCCTAGAATTCACAATCAGAATCAACACCCAAAATTTTTGTAGGTGATGTATATCTGGTCTATTGAGAAGCTCCAAAAAGATTGTGTTAAAATACGGATGTTTAGTTACTTTTCGCATAGAAAAAATACAGTCTCCTTGAGACACGAAGTGACCTGCATTCGCCAGTGTATTTGAAAGGGTTAAAATTCATATATTTACAAACCAATTGCCACATCGATTAGAAGAAAGTTTCAGCTTTAAGAGCATATATTTGGTTAGTCGGTACCTCTAAAAAGTGCATCCTGGAAGGGTGTTACCATGAGGGGGAAAATGACCTTTTTTGAAAAAAAAAATTTCAAGGGGTTACTGGGACGTTTTTTTGAATTTATTGCGGCCTTTGAAACGTAAGAAGAAAGTATATATCTTTCAGATTATGTCTTTCAATTTTAAGGCTAATGTCAGACAAGTGGCTTCAGGAAGTGGAGAAATGAACGACCATTCTTGAAAGTGTGATAATCTTCTGGGCTATACACACAGGCGTTTCAAAACTGTTGCGTGGAAAAATACGAAAATCTTCACACAATGGTCTGGCATTTCCCTCAGCACACTCGACAGCAGATGCGTTCTTGCAGCTTTTGCATCTTAGAGGCTGTGCAGACAAGTGGTGGTTTCATGCTAGAATTTCACTATGGTTTCAGTCTTAAAAACTTGTTTTGGCCGAACACTAATTAAAATGTTATTGACCTTTGAGCCATCCATCCTTAAAATAAAAGTATTTATTAAGCTTTAAATAATTATTTTCTTTAATATCTTTCGTTTTCTTGTGTTCATTAATAAAATAACAAATCTTAAAATTTTTTATAAGTCTAAAAACACTTACGTTTTGGAGCAATATATAAGCATTCTCCAGCAGTAAATGGAAGTTCACCTCGTCTATTAGTGTTAAAACTATAATTTGCATAGCATGTCCAATATCCGCCTTTATCAACTTTCCAAGAATTGATATCTAAAAATTTATTTCCAAGATTAATTAAAATATTTTTTTTAAAATAAGTTTAATAACAGCATCAATTTGGAAGTATAGTGAAACTAATATAAAAAG
The DNA here is from genome assembly GCA_963932465.1 of Maratus speciosus. Taxonomy (NCBI): domain Eukaryota; kingdom Metazoa; phylum Arthropoda; class Arachnida; order Araneae; family Salticidae; genus Maratus; species Maratus speciosus. The sequence goes on along the minus strand of OZ010793.1, from coordinate 258,450,378 downwards.
ACCAGTCAAATATCTTGAAAATTCATAAAAATATCGGGGATAATAGTGAGCTGAACTTTGATTACCTTTGAAAAGCAGCTAGACGATAAGAGATATTTTTACAAATTGTCATCTTTTGTTAAAATACTTGTGACTTCAAACAAAGGAGTTATTTAATGAATGTTAATGAGTAACTTCAGAAAGGATACTTTCATTTTGATAATTCTTTTTTTGTTTGAATAGGCTCGCTCTGGTGGTTTTCCAAGAAGAACAAAAGCATCAATAAAAATTCAAAATTAAAGACAATTTGTGGAAAATCCCTTATCATCCAGCTACTTTTAGAAAGCAACTGAATTTCAGCTCTCACTATCACTAATATCTTTCTGAAATATCCCTACACTCGACTGGGCTTCTTATGTGAGTTGCTCTATAGAGTTGACTACCAAATCATAAAAATTGTATCATTTGCACATACACAATTAAAAATTATTTCATACAAATGCTAAAAATTTCATCCAATATTTTAAAATATTTATATTTTAATTGTACTATGTTGTTTCTACTGTACTTTATCAAGTTTTATGAAAGTGGCATTAAATTTAGTTCAAAAACCTATATACTATAACAAAAAACATGCAAAAATTCCTTGAATTTTTTAAAGAAACCTTTATATCACGATAAATATACATGCTATTCTTACACAAATGTTGTACAATATCCACATACTCATGTATCACAGCTACAGATCATTTGGAGCATTTCATTTTACAGGGTTTTCCCAAAATATTTTTTCTTGTGATCAAACATTCACCGAAATATATGAAGTAAGACATTTTCTTCATATTCCCAAACTTCCACAAGAATTTGTCAAGTATTTCTTCTAGATATTTGACAAAATGGGTTATGATAAGTATCTGGTGATTTTTGGCAATATTGTGTTTATCCCAATCATATATTATTTTTTATGCCAATATCTCTTTTCTATGCACTGCACACATTAGAACGCACAATGAAGAAGGTATTATATGAAAGATTCTTGTACAGCATGTTTTATACACTTGAGGAAAAATACAATTACTAATTTACAAAAATAAAGTACTTAGAGATGCAACGAATATTCGGCTTTGGCTGAATAATACTGTAATAAATGTTTTTATATTTACACAGTATAACTTTTTAATTTGACAATTTATATTCATCATGTATAATGGAAATTTTATTTGAAATTAAGTAACTTTTTTTTTTTTTTTCCCATTAACTTTCACCCATTTTTATATAAGAGGCTAATTTAGGGATCATGTTAAAAAAATTTTATGCTCTATCAGTAAGTACAAAAAGCATCTGTAATAAGCTAACATAATCTGTTAAATTTAAAATTAATCTATTCAAAATTGTTTTAATACAGCTGTACAAGCAAATTCAAATTTTTTTTTTATCATAATGGGAAGTTTAACATTTATCCCTTGTTACTTAAAAAATATTTCTTTCAATAATATTTTGAATTATACCTATAAAGAACATACAGTGGCGGTCAAAAGTTTCCGGCCAGTTAGTTTCTTTGATTTGTTTGACAGAACGTTTCAGCGAAGAAGCACAATTGCTCCAAAAGTTAGGAATAAGCAAATTACCTCTGATCACATGATCATTTTGATTGGATACTGTAGATCAGTGGTTCCCAACGTGGGGTGTACGCCCCACAGGGGGGCAATTTGGCTTTTTAGGGGGCAATTCCAAATTTGTTACTCAAACATTTACTATCAGTTTTTTTTATGAAAAGTAATGTTGAAGATTAAAAATAAGTGGAATACAAGTAGAAAAAAAAAAACAGTTTCTTAATTAAATTTTAGAAATGTTCCCAATCAAAAGTTTAAGTTAGAACTTACACCAGAATAATTATAAAAATAATCTTTTAAAATATTTTGACAATTTTTGGTAGTATTAAAAGTCTGTATAATTTTTCTTGTTATTATTGTATTTTACATTTTTTTGCAATGTTTTCAATTATTTATTGAATGAGCTTTCTATTTCTATTTGATCTGCTATATGTTCAGACATAGAATCTTTTAGACATAAAACTATATAACATTATGTATAAAACTGACTGTCTTGAACATATTTAACCCCCCCAAAAAATATCTAACAGAGGTACTACCAACTTTTACAAATTTAAAAATCTTAAACAGCATCAGAAAAGGAAATGGGTAGATAGTAAATATCTATGGCTCTAATGCAGGCATCTTACACAGCAAATAAATTTCATCATGGCATATCCCAACAAAGAAGAAATTGCTGGTCAGCAGCAAGATAGGTACTGGCAATGATGGAGAAGTGCTGGCTAATGATCTACCACTGCATTGACCACTGCTGGACAGCTTCAATCAACTTTGCTGTTGGAAATCATCAGATAAAATTCTGATGGGCCACCGTTTTATCTCTTGCACTGGCCCACTACACCATGGAAGTGCACGAACTTTTGCAGTATTATTGTTGGGAACCCTTACGCTAGGGGCATAATTCACCTTAGTTTTAAAAAAATCACTAATTGTAAATTTTATTCAAATATTTTAATCTGAAGTGTAAAAATATTTAAACAATTACATTTCAAGTTTAACAAATAATAATTTATTAGACTTTTAAATATTTTGTCAAGTCTATATTAAAATAAGAGTTATTTTTATCACCCCGCAGCAGATTAATGAATTTGAACACAAACCTGAAATGAATATCTTAACACAATTTAAGTTGTCAAGCTATTTTTTTTAACTATAAATAATATTCCACCACTGCCACCAACAAAATAAAAAAGTAAATGAATAAATAAATAAATTCTTTATTCCAATGCTTTTTTTTCTTCTTAAATCTGGTTTTACTAAGTTACAAGGATTTCGGTTTTCATAATTTACACACTTGAGAATCAATCAACTCATAAAATATATAAGAATTCTATACAATACAATAATTTCTATACAAGTTTAATGATTGGGGACGCAATTCACAAAAGAAACAAACTTGAAATAGTGTAATGAGAGATTAAAACAACGAGCGGTTGTAGAATACGCTGGAAGTACTTGTTCATGCCCGATCACGAAAACCAAACAGCATCCAGCGTGGTTAATACTTGGGAGAGTTACCACATGGAAACAGCTGCGCGTTCAAGTATTTCTATTATAGACACTTCTATAGCTGTTGGCGAAACTAGCTCATAGAAAAGCGGGCCATTATTCTGTAGTATTTTTTCTTTAAGTTTTTTTTATAGAATTCTATAAAAAAATTTTGTAAGGGAAAGTGCTGGGCCAGCAAAGGAATAGCAGTAGGATAGGTGCTAGCACTGCAAAAAAGTGCCGGATTGAAGTAATATGATGGCATATCAATGCTGGCCTGCTGTTGGCCATCACTGATGGGCCAGCTGCATTCCGCAGACACTTTTGTACTGGTTTAAGTAATGGCACCATTGTATTTTACCACTGATGGTAGTGCTGGCTGCCATCTTTTTTCCAGCTGATGGCCCACTGTTTCTTTCTTTGCTGGGATGCATTTTAAAATTAGATAATACATGCAAGACTATTAAAGATATTGGGAAAAGGAAAACTGAGAAAATGTGTTGTTATGGGGGATAATGGCTACTTAAAATTGATAAAGGATGAGAATCCTGAAATGCTTCTAGCGTTAAACATACAAAAAAACTTTACTGCAAAATCTTTTCCATCAACATTTAAAAACTTACAAAAATGAATTGAAAAATGCTAACTGTATGTTCAGGATACATTTCGTGTTTCTTCACGATATTTTGTGAAGATAAAAATGCAGATTGTATAACACTTTACTTTAACAATGAGGTAAGTTTGAAAACAATGACAAAACTCTTTTTGGCACAAAGGTCAAGATGTATAGCCACATTGCATTTATAGAATTATGTTAAAAACACATTTTTGGCAGAAGATTCACCTCTTTAATAAGTTAAAATGTGTAAAATGAATAATTATTGTTAAAGCTCTATTACGCTTCTACCGTATTAATAAAGTTCACTTTTTAAATAGTAAGAGACATAATTTACAGAGTGACGGAGCGGTGGGGGGGGGGGGGGGGGACATTGTGATTTTGCAGATGCTTTAGTGGGGCATGACCTCTAAAAGGTTGGGAACTACTGCTGTAGATACTTGATGGAAAGGGGAGGACTTTGAAATTCGCGTGTGCAAAAGTTTCCAGCCATTTGTCATCCGTTAGTTTTTGATATCGATAAAGTGGTTTTTTTTGGCGGTGTTTGTTAATTAATCAATGCGAATAACGTATTTGAAATTCAAAAATGAAAAGTTGAACAATTTATTGCTCCTAAATGAGTGATTTGTTTGTCGCTAAAGGGACAATCCTCACGTGAGATTGCGGCAAATTGTCGATCGGAAAACTTGCTGTGAACGATATTTTTAAAAAATATAAAGATGGTCAGGGCCTTTGGAACTTGCCACGGCCCGGGGGACCCCAGAAAACGACTATTGTTGTGGACAGAATTATCAGGAGAAAAGCAGTTGATGATCCGCATAAAAATACCGCTACAATTCCCCGCGATTTCCGGTGTTAAAATATTGCTGAAATAAGTCGGTCTACCGTGTCAAGACGCTTACGTGACATAGGACTTTATGGAACAGTTGGTGTTTAAAAACCTTTCATAAGTAAAAAAAATCAGAGGACCCGACTGGCATTTGCCAAGGAATACAAAAACTGGTCAACTGAAAGCTGGAAAAAAGTACTATTTTCCGATGAATCGACGTTCAATCTTTTTTGGGAGTGATAATAGACACTACAACCGAAAACCTAAAATCAAAAGATAAGATTCGAGATATGTTATTCCTACAATGAAGCATGGCGGAGGACACGTTATGCACGAAGGACACGTATGCAGCATTTTACTGAAAATGTGCCTGCCCGTTATTTGAAATCCACGGCACGATGAATAGTGCAATGCATAAGGATATCTTGCAAGATCATTTGCTGTCATTGGAGGAAAAATTGCGGTCGCAACTATGTGTTTCATCCTGATAACGACCAAAAGCATACGTGCGAGCTCGTCAAGCAGTGGCTTAGCACAAAAAATTCTGTTTTTGATACGCACAGCACAATCACCCGATCTGAATTCTATAGAAAATCTTTGAAACTAACTTGAAAACGTGTGTGGAATTATAAATATTCCAATTCAGCAGTATTTTCACAAAAATTGCAAGAACCGTGGAAAAAACTACGATCTACAACCATTCATTGAATCGATACCACGTTACTTCGCCGCAGTACTTATTGCTAAATGTATGAATACAAAATACTAATTGTAAATGTTGTTGATCACTGTTATTTTCTGTTATAACACCATTTTTTTCCAAACTTGCCAAGGTGGCCGGAAACTTTTGAGAACATGCGTTTTCTTTTGCAATTAATTTTGTCAATTAAATTTATTAATATTTATTTTGTATTCCATAAATAAGTTCCTATCTATTATGTCAATAAAGTATATAAGTATCACTTTGAGATTCCTCTTCATATGGGTATACTTACAAATTAACCAAAAATTTTATGCTGGCCGGGAACTTTTGACCGCCACTGTAAATATATGATTGATTAGATATGGATGTATTATATGTATAAGATATCGTATATGTTGCAATACTTAGGGTTTTTTTTTAGTAAAATACACTTAAAAGTTAAATATAATTAAACTATTTTTTTTTTAAGTGTGTTACTATTTCTTATTAAATAGTAACACATGTGAGTACTAAATTCTTTTAATTAGTATGCATTTACATTTTACATATTTTTGTCAAGAATAGCATTGTAATGTTTATACTTGCCTTAAAAAGCAGTTAAAATGTTTTCAATAAACGTAGATCATGATGCAGAAATAATAATTCAGCATTCTCAGGTGATAGTCTATTTTTTTTTTTTTTTTTTTTTTTTTTTTTTTTTGGTAAATGTTACCTGCTTCTGAAAATAATGAGTGGTAACATTCTTCCATGTGTATAATTTGGAGAATGGTTTAACGATTTGTATAATTTGGAGAAATTGGTCGACTGGATAATCAAGTAGTACACATTTTTCTTAACATGGTCCAAGTGATAAATCGCCAAATGTTGTATCTATTGAAATATTTCATATTGAATTCAATTTTAAGCATTACGAACATTTATTTCATGTTTAAATTAATTATTTTTGTTATTTAAATTTCTCTCTCATTAAACGGATTTTTGTTTGTTCCCTTTTTTAATTAAGAAATAAGTTTTTTTTTTTTTTTTTTTTTTTTTTTTGCGAGATGCTTACATTATTTTCTAACTGATATAGCCCTTTCCATTCTTTAACCAACGATAATAACAGCAAAATATAATTACTGGCAACCCTTTTGCGGAAAATATCAATAAAATACGAAATTTATTACCAAAAATCATAGTTATCCCTGTATATTTGATGCATAAATCACTGCGGGAATATTCTCTATCGAATGATACAATCTGAAAAAAAATTCATCGGGTAGTTTTTGAAAACTCAAGCAGAATTTTTAGAGCTTACTGCTTTATAATATATATGATATGATAAGGGAACAATATATTTTTTTTGCTGTATAATATGTATAATATATAAATAATGTAATATCGTATATATTATACTTTTGAAAAAACTTGAAAAAGCTCATGTGGGTTTTTTTTCTTTTGTTGTTTTTTTTTAACGGGCTTTTGCGAACCCTGATTATGAGGGGCTTGTTACTTTTGAGAGAAAGAAAAGAGAAAAGTATATCTTGGTAGCAGAAAAGAATAATTATATTTTAATGGAATGAATAATTATATTTTAAGAAAACAATCTTTTTCTTTACATACATAATGTAAATTTACTAAGTTTGAGTTGAACGAGAAAGGATATAAAAAGACAGAGGACACATGCAAGTTCTTATTTTTAGGGGTGTGAAATGATTTTACTAATATAAAAAAAGTTTCATTTTTACAGAGGTAATGAGTTTCTATTTTATATAAAAAATATATAAATTACTAGAACTATCTATGGATTAAATAAAAAACTATGAATTAAATTGTTATTTACATTTTTGAAAGTCATATGTTATCTTATTGGCATCAAAGTATTTAAAATATTACAAAAAATACATTCAGCTGTTATGATTTTTGAACGATCAAACAAAAAACTAATTTCAATTAGTCCTTAATTTAATTATTGATTTTAAAATTGAAAAAAAAAATTAAAGTCAGTATTCGGTCGCTGAATATTCGGTATTCGGCCTAAAATTTGGCTGAATATTCGGTATTCGGCCTAAAATTTGGCTGAATATTCGGTATTCGGCCAAATCACTATTCGTTGCATCCCTAGCACTTATTTAAATATTTATAACAACTGTTTACATATATGCAACCTTACATGCATTAAAATGGTTCTAGAACAGGTGTGTCCACCTTTTACCTTCCTTGGGCTATGAGGTGATAACTATGCATACCACGCATATCCGATAATATAGTATTTTATCCCCATAATATTATGTTGATCCAATCATACAACCGAGATATACAAAACATTAAGTACTTCTTAAAATGGAAAATAAAAGGTCTTTAAAAGTGGCTGAATGTAGATAGAGTAGGATAAATCTCATTTTAAGGCTTTATTTGCGAAAACAGCCATGATTTGGTGCTAAATATACAAGTCTCTCAGCAGTGTCAAAGCCTCTGGTTATCGATAGATTCGGTGTTGCCTAGAGAAAATGTAAGACAACATAAAACGTTTTAATTTTATGCAAGCACATTTTTAAATGCTTTTTTCTTTTTCATTTTCCCCCTCAATTTATGGCTTTAAAATGATGTGATATTAGTGGCATTCTCTTTTTTGTTACAATTCAATATTTAGTGCCGCCATCTGTCACTTTTCAAATGAGGCGGTTTGGATTAGATCGTAACTTGCTCTAAGGATTTGCCCTGATTTCAGAATCTGGTCTTGCTTGCATACGCATATTCTCAGTCCCTCACGACCAATCAGGTTACGGAAGTACTTCCCAGTTTCCTAGAAATAGCGCTGTTTGTCATCGCTAATTTTAATTGAATCTATTCTAGGGGCTTTCAGAGGAAAATAAGGGCATGCATTTCGTTTATATCCTTATTTCCTTTTTGAGTTATTCTTGAGGTAATCTATTTTGTTAAGTACTACAAAGTACGATATTTTATTCTTTAATAAGGCTATTAAATTAAAACGGATGAATAATTTAAGGATTTTTTCTCTTGCATATGTTAAATAGCATAAATAAGATTGATGAACAATTTAGTAATTTTTCTTATTTAATATGCTATGGGTACGTACATTAATGTGATAATTTTATGAATTAACCATTTACTATTCCTGTTTTTTACCCCTTTCGGGTCCGAATTATTTTTCAATTTTTGAAAAAAAAAAAAACACTTTTATGTTAACAACAGTAAAAATAGCTATCACAAGCCATAAGGGCAGGGGTGATTGTGAATTCATGAAAAATACCTGAAATCTTAGGGAGAAGTAGTTTTGGTATGGAGAGAGAACATAATTTATGCAGGGAGGTCCATTTCTCTCATTATGAAATATATTACTTTTAATTATGTTTAACAATCATATGAGATTGATATTTCAGTGTTATTTTATGAATTTAACTATCAGAAAAACTGGAATTCCAGTAATTGAAAATAAAATAAATACCTGAATTCAGGTATATTACCTGAACACAATCACCCCTGCATAAGGGTTTATTGAAATTTTACGTCTATAGTTATTTTAAGTAATATTCATATATTAGAAAAAAGTAGAAATTTAAAAAAACATTTGGAAAATGTCGGCTTTGAAAAGAATTTATACTTATAAAAGATCCACCAAACTGAAGATCATATGAATAATCTTTCTTTTTTTTGTTATTAATTGAGAAAGAAATGTTGGAGCTACTGAAAAAGAAGGAAAATTTATCTTATTATTGAGAAATTTGCCACAAAAACCCAGAGGTTGGATTACACTTACAAATGAAGTCAGTGTTGAATTCAGACATTTTTCTCTGGGAGGGATTTCTGTGGCTCCAGGGAGAGGGGGGAATGTCCCTCTTACCACCCCTTGAATTCAACACTGAATGAAATGTCAGCATTAAAAAAAAGTTTCAGATTGTAATATTTATGTTCATTTAAAGGAAATAAAATAATTGTTAAGCTTAGGTTTTTTTTAATTAATTACAAAAAACATTTTTTAATAAACAGAAAATGTGCAATGATTTTGATGGTAATGGGTACGGCGTTGGAAGGTTGTGAACTAGCAATGACCACCAGAAAACCTCATGCCTCGCCACTGTCTCTCACATTCAGTTCTCGAATGCTGGTCCATTATTCACTGAATTAAGAGAAGATGGAGATTGTGTTGGAGATGGAATTATTATGCACCTGAAACGATGATAGTACATTTTTTGGCTTTGTATAATGAAACATTGACTTTTTGGAAGATTCTATTCCCTTAGGAATTTTCTAGTCTAAAGAAATCATTCGATTTTTAAGAAGATTTTAGATTGATCTTTTTTGGGTGTCATTTATCAGAGCACTAGACCGCATGAATGTCATGGGCTGGGTAGCCCTGCTCTACAAAAAATGTAAAACATAAGGAAAAGAATCAAAATTTGTGTGAATTTATCAGTTTATTATATTAGGTATTATATATTTTTTTAAGAATTAAGTATTTTGACTTAAAAAGATATATCTATGTGGTAAAAAGAAATTTTACACATCATAAAATATTAAGAAAATACAGTTTAATCTTTTCTTCCACAGCAAGAAAAAATAAAAAAAGAAAAAGACATCACTACAAGAACAGAAGTAAAGTCTCAAATGAAGTTATTTCCATGTTATTTCTTTTTTACCAGTATTTAAAGATTTGTTTGCAAAAACTTGCTGACTTTAAATTAAAAGCAAACTAAAGATTTTTCCCTATTGAACAATACTGTTATTTATCATGATACAGATCTCTTAAATGGAAGAGACTTTATCATAATAAATTTTACTTCTACAAACAGCTTAAAATAACACTAAAAAGAAAATAAGTCAAATAATTTCCTACAACACTTTTTTTCATTAATTTAGTAACAAAAAATGCTGACAAGGCCATCAAATAAAATTCAAGGACTACTATAACATTTTTCAAATCTTCAAAGGTTTTCTTTCATACACTTGAAAACGAACTTTTTTTTCAAGCACATCTCTACGTTTTTCCAAAATATATGAACAATGCATATAGGTTTTTACTAAAGTACATACATACACATTTCATTAAAACACAATGATTAAAATCTCAGATCTAACAAGGGAACCACTTTAGGTGTTGCTCGCACCTAGAATCGAGACCTGGTGCATTTTGTAGCCCTATGCATAAAAGTTAGAGAACCGATAAAAATTCTTTGTTAAAATCATATATTATATATTTTTTTATATTTATAATTTTTTATTATTGGATTTTTATTTGTTAATTTTACACCAAAAGAGAGTTAAGTCGCCAGATATGGCACTTCAAAATTTTCACTAGCTTTATACTTGTAATAGGTTTACGTCCAAAACATTACAACACGGTGCGTAGCGAAAATACTGAGCTAGGGTTGCCGGAAAACTGTATGGGACGAAAAAGACGCCAATCTTTCCCCGCCAAATATGTAAATATAATATTGTATTTTTTTTTAATCAAATTCGTAGGTTCTTGAAGGAATTTTAAAATTTTTAACATTTTATAGTTATTATTGACTAATTTATATTTTTAACTATTTTTTTTAAAAAATCTTTTACTTTAACAGCCCGAAAAGTGGTCTCGAAAATTGCATTTTCAGAAAGTTAATCTGCTGTAAAATCAAAAAATATTATTTTAACAAAAAAATTTTATCGATTCCCAAATTTCCCAATATAGAGCTTTAAAATGCACCAGATTTCAATACTAGGTGCGAGCAACACCTAAAGTGGTTCCCTTGTAAGTTAATAAAAAAATTATTGGGAATTAGATGTGAAATCACTTCAATAGTTGTACGTGCAGATTTCGTTCTTTTATATATCATAAAGAGCCAGAATGAATGAGTGAATGTGTCAGAAAGTTTTACCTTGTTGAGAGATTTTTAATAGTCTTAAAAATGATTATGTCAAGGGTGCTATAAAAAGGAAATACTAACAATATTTTATCCCTTTATCTTCAGTACTGTTACAACATTTCTTTCTAAAACATTTAAAACAAAAGATTTGCACATAATTTGATTTATTTTTTTATCCTATTAATACTAAAGTACTATGAGAAAACAAAAACATACCAAAAGGTTTTTTGGCTACACTCCTAGCAAGCAATCTAAACATAAGCCATGGTGCTCCAATAACTAATCCAACAAACATGAAAAATGGCCAAGGTGATTTAGGGTCATTGTGAAACTGAGAAAAATCTGAATGTTCAGTCACTGATTTAGCTGTATTCCAGGCTGATTGAACTGATGGGTTGTTTTTCTTTATTCCTAAAAAAAATAATAATAATACATGCATACATATGTAAGTAACTAAAACAGGATAGTGCAATCAAAATAGTTATGATTAAAAAAAATAATTTAAGTTTCTTATATAGAGTGGCCAGCATTTACATTTTCCCCTGGCTTTTTCAAATCATTTTCCTCACTTTCCCATGCAATGTTATTTGAAATGTTTATTGTTTTTAACATACAAACTACAAGCAAGATGATTTTCAGAAAACTAAATTAACAACCTATTGTACAATTAAATTTTACATTTTGATTGTTTTGCATAAAAATAAAATTGTTAAAAAGTTTTTTCTTTTATTTATCGATGTCGATTTAAATATCGATGTTGGTGGAGATGAAGCATTTTATAAAGCATCAGGGAACAGATTTTGTAAAATTTGTGTTTCTTTCTTTCATGAAATCCTGTTATGAACAGTTAATTTCAAAACTGCATTAAAATATTCAGATTTCAATCAAAATTCCGTACATTTTTCTAGTGTTGCAAAATTTTCCAACTCCCCTAAGTTAGCTGGCCATCCTGTTATAAACAAATGCATTACATTAAAAAATTAGTCAGGGGTCGATGCAGGGATTTTTTCTTGGGGCCCATTTTGTGAAAAGTAAAAGTTATTTTTGTGAAATTTACTTTATTTTTGTGAAAAGTAACATTTTGTAACGAAATATGAAATCCAATTACTGAAATTTAAACCCATGTGTTTATTAATAATAACTTCTTTAAATCCTTCTGCTAAAGTTTTTCTTTCTGGTGAACTTGTTTTCTTTGAAATTTACATATTTTAAAACCCAACAATATAAAAATAATTAATGAGGAGTATGTTTTTATGGAATAGAATTTTGTAAAGGGGCCTATTTTATTACATGGAATTTTGTGAAGCGGCCTGTTTTATTAAGAAGAATTTTGTGAAGGGGCCTATTTTATTAAATGGATTTTTGTGAAGGGGCCTTAAATAGACCCCAAATTTTGCCTGGATCGACCCCTGTTAGTATCAAAATTACAGTAAAATATTACCATCATCAAAACATTTTTAAACGTTAATGTGTAATACTTACTTAATAGATAAAGTATTTTCAGGCATAAATACTTTAAACCTCTTAAAAGGGCAAGAAATGACAGTACTTCAGCCAAGTGATCTCTCAATCTAGCAAACTGGTCAACAACCCCAAGTATAGCATGATATGAACTGTAAACAGCATGATATGTAGATTCAATCATCATACTTATAGAACTAACTATATCCACAACAGATTCAATTGATTCAAATGCTGGCCTAGTACTTTCTTCAGCAAGCTGAATAAAGCTGTTAGTGTCATGAGGCATGCCTGGCATACAGCGACTATAGGGTGATCTGTAGCTTCCACCATAACCTCCATACGAAAACATACCAGGAGAAAATCGGCTGTATGGACTATACATACTACCCATACTACCATATGTTGAGTATCTGCTACGAGTGACATCCGTACGTGGTGGTAAAGCAGGTGGTTCAGACTGAGTGGTAGTTCCAGAATTTAAATAGCTCATAGACAAAGGAACACCTTGAAAATCTGGATTTCCATTAGACATATTCCCAAAGGTTCTCATTTTATCAACATCGAAAACTGGAGTCCTATGAAATTGAAAAAAGAAAAGGATTAAATTAATATTAAAAAAAAAAAATAAATAACTTCAATGCTTGGAAAAAACTATTAATTGAAAAGGTTCCCATTTTTAAAAGTTTGTTTATAGGATAACCTTGACAATTATAATGGATTTAATATTTACATGCTACATCAAAAGTTTATAGTGCCTGCTAGAAACTGAACCTTAGTTGATCAGTGGCCTCTCTAGACCTTTTTTCACAGGGTCCTGTTTTTGTGAAATTGTGAAGTTTTTCGTATATTTGTGAAGATTCTAGTCATAATTTTGTGAATTTGAAACTATCATTATATTCAAGTTCTAACCCTCACATATAAAATATCTAAGTAATATGTTATTTCATGAGTTCAGCTGTTATTATACAAGTCAGATTTTTACTTTTAAATGATTAAATGTGTGAAAGGTTCAATTTGAAGGTGGGAAAATTTTGTAAAAGGTCTATTTATAATACAAAGAATTTTGTGAAGGGTCCTTTTTGGAGATGAAAAGTTTTGTGAAAGGTCCTGTTTTAAGATTAAAAAAAAAATTGTGAAGGGTCCTTTAAAGGACCTAGAATTTTCCTAAACAGATCCCTGTTGATACAGCAAAAAGTAATTTGGAAAAAATAAAAGCAGTATTTGGCCATTGCAATGGCAGTTATAATTTATTCAAAAATTATTAGTGTCAAATTAAAGGAAGTAACCTGTTTACCACTCCTCACATATTATGCTATAGCAATGCTATTCTACAAATTAAAAAAAAAAAAAAAAAAGAAGATACATTTATTTATTTTCAGATTTTTAGTCAACCTCTGAGTTTTTTTCCAAGTAGAAAAAACTGGCATAGAGAAATAAGTTTCTTCCACTAGTGAAAAAAATAAAACAAGTTTTCTTTATTAATTTACTAGAGTACTTAATTTTTATAGTGACCATGCTGCAATAAAGAAATCGGCAGATTGAATTTGGTAAGAAAAATAGAATTTTTTAAAACATTTTCTAGCAACATCTATTCACTTTTTAAAATTACATCATCAGATTATTAATATAGCTTTATGAAATAACAATCAATGAAAAAGATATTTATTCAATATTAATACCATTTAATGCACAAATTGAAAAGAAATTTATTTAATAAATACTTAAATACATAAATAAGCTATTAGTCCAGGCAATAGGGAATTTTACCTAGCAAAATTAATGGTAGTTCTGGAAATCGACTTACTTTATGTTTTTTGGGTCACTGAATCCGAATTCGTAACTTCCCACCAAAATTTCCCCCGGCAACTCTCTCAAATTTTGGTAAAAAGCCCCCCGAAAAAGGTTTTTATTAAAAAAATCAATTTTTTTTTATTCTTTTAAGGGAAAAGTATCTAGAAATTCAGAAAGTAGATAAAATTTGCAACAAATTAGATATATGACATTATGACTTAGGATGAAGGGGAAATCTCCCTCGGAGCATGCGCACGGTGTTGCGTGGACTAAGTTGCGCAATTCCACTTAACCACTCCCCTCCGAACTTTCCTTAAGGTTTACTTTAAGTTTTTTGGGTAGCTGAATCCGAATTTTTAACTTACCTCTAAAATCCCCCCCCCCCCCCAAAAAAATATTTGTTATTAATTTAAATTTCTTATTGTTTTAGGGGAAAAGCATTACGAAATTCAGAAACTAGACAAAATTTGCAACAAATAGAATATATGACTTAGGATAAACGGGGAGAGAGGGGGCTGCCTCGGAACATTCCCCGAGTGCTTTTCTCAAAAACAAATTTTTTTCAAAAAATAATTTTTTTGGGGAGTTGCCCGGTGAAATTTTGGTGGGAAGTTACAAATTCGGATTCAGCGACCCAAAAAACAAAGTGAGTTGAAATCCAGAACTAGTATTAATTTTTACAGGTAAAATCCCGTATTGTCTGGACTTCTTAACTTAGTGCATGTAGTGCTGCAGTGCATGTTCAGAGGTACTCTGTAAACAAAACTCCTTTTTTCGCCAAAATTTCCTCAAATTTCTTAATTCAGCAAGAGCGTTTAAACGGACTACAGAAACCATAGTCAATCAAATGAATCCAATAAATTTAACATAAAAACAAAAAGACAGGACAATACAACACGAAATCAAACCACATCCACAATATCTTAGCCGAAAATGACCTTCTCAGGTGTTGCCAAAATACGACACGCCAAACACACACATCACACGGAGTTCCACATATTGATAAACATCGCCAACATAAAATCACCAAGAAATCTCAAAACATCTAAGATGGCGGCCATCCGGGAATATAACGCATCTAAGACAGAAAAAGAAACCCACAGAAGCCACTTTTTCTTTCTTGCAAATGCCAACGATAGGTAGTTTGTTGATAGAATATTGTTTGACGGTTTTGAGTCGTAACAATGGAATGCGGAAGAAAATGCTTTTATTTTGATATATATATAATGTTCAGAATGAATGTTTCTAAACAAAATTATTTTTAAATGTAAATACAGTACAGAACCATTTATCCGGAATGATTGGGGTCAGATGTATTCCGGATAACAGGTTTTTCCGGTTAACTGGTTGGGCATTAAAGCAGCATTCATTTGATAAGTTTTCTGGAATATATTTGGTTGTGGCATTATTTCTGATTTTAAATTATTAGATTACTTGGATTAAAAATCAGATGCAAGAAAGATCAAAAGTTAAGAAGAGTTTGAAAGGAGGTAATTCATGGAAATCCCTTGGGAACAAAAATTCTCCTGTTTCCTCTGCATAAAAATTAAAACATCTAAAATACAACTAAATATGTTTCCATTTCAAATACTAGATGTTGACATCAAATTATACAATTATTTAAAGTAATGCATATGTCAAACTGGCAGTTTATGACACTTTTTCTGCAAATATTCTGAAATAAGTCAAATAGAAATATCATTCTGGGTAAATGGTTCCATACTGTATATACATATTATGCGCTTTATATTTAGACACACACAGCTCTATGTGTGTTTATTAGAAATATTGTGTAATCTACATCGTCTGTCCTCAATTCCAGCGAAGTCTCTAATTTTATTTTAATTCGTAGTCTTTTCTACACCTGTCTAAAAAAGAATATTTTTTTCTCTTTATGATTCTGCCTTGACAAGATTTAATAAAAGTATTATTTTAAAGTATTCAATAAATGTTAAAAGAATTTAGACACTGCCTAGCCAATTTCTTACTTTTAAAATAAAAGCTTGTGTAAAATAAAAGTATGACCTGTCTCTATATTGCATTTACATACAGTAATGCTCATAAACAAAGGATAATGACTGAACAATTTTGATTTTATACATTTTTTTAAATATCTACAGAAAGAAATGCTTGGTAAATCTTACTTGAACTTTGGGCTTGGTGATGTAAATTGGAATTCATATCTTTCATTGAAAATTTAGTCATGAAGGCAGTTAGGAGAGCAACAATAAATTGGATTAAAAAAAAATATGTGCAATGATCCTGTAACAGAACATGTTTGAAATGGGTTATCACAGAAGTAAATGACTATGTGAACCCTGTACAATGTTTGTATGCATTTGTGTAAGAATAGCATGCATAATTGTGAAAATATAAACATTTCTGTAAAAAAATTCAAATATATTTTGTATTTTGTTTATAGCATGTAAAATTTCCAACCAAATTTAATGCAACTGTATGAAAACTTGACAAAGTGGAGAGAAAAAGATATTTCAACTTCAGCTATAGAAATGATAAGGTAACAAGTAAGCATGCATAACAAACAGTTGATGTTAAGGGTGTATTCCGATCCAAACTGCTTATTTTCTGATTCATTTTAAAATTCATTTTTGCTCTCAAACGCATCAAACTGGGAAATTCTCTTATTTAGAAACTACATAATGTGCCGTGCTTAATAATTTTTTGATAAATGCAGAAAATACTGTAAAAAATGCTGTCAAAGTTGGCGTTTTGAACTGATTTTTTCGAAGCGGGCAATCTGGGAATGAAAAAAATGGTCATACTGAGAAAATAATTGCTTAAAAATCAATTTCTAATTAATTGAGCTGAAAATGAAATCACACGGCATGTTAAACATATCTTCAGAAATCACCCCAGCAAGTTTCATGTTTTTACTTTTAAAAATGAGTCTGAAAATGTATCGGAAAATTTCAAGCTGTTGAGGATGGAAAAATATTTTTTCGAATACACCCTTAAGAAAAATGGTTTTGACTAAAACAGCCATGATTCTTCTTGAGTTCTGCATTTCTTAATTTTGCCTATCAAAGTATCTCAACCTCACTAGTATTCAAACTCACTAGTTGTGTTTGATATTTGGTCATCATAAAATATATTGAACTTTTGTATTATTTTTTTTTTTTTTTTCTGGTGGTTTAGTATATATTTTTTAAAGTAGAATATCAAATTTCATTTCTTGATCTACTTTCTAAAATAGATTAAAAATGCATTTATTGAAATAACTCATATTTCTAAAACAATTATTTAATTTGATCAATTAAGTTTTACTATTTGACAATTATTTAAGTTAAAAATATTGTTGTACTATTTATTCATGCCTTTTTCACTTTTATCAGATATCAGCACACAGCTGACAATGTACTAAAATGCAATAATCACACCTATTACTCAGATCATAAAAAATTATCACACTAATTTCCAGGGTAAGTTTCTAATTTTGTTTTCATAAAATTCATAGCTAACCAGAAAAAATGTCATCAAACAAACAGAATTATTTTTTTCATTGTTCTTAACATTTTTTTATCACTACATGATACAGTGAAACCTGTATATAACGATATTTCATTTGGCCCCAGCAGGAATCTTATTAATTTAATGTATATTGAACCTGTCTATAACAATAAATAGGTTAAGATGAAACCTGTATATAACGATAATTTTGTGCTTTTTGAAACGGTCACTTTCTATTTTTTAATCCTTTTTAACTGCCTGTGGAAAAACCCTCTAACTACTAAAATTTTCTGAATAAGGTATAGAATAGAAAGACCCTCATGGTGCGTTTACGACTGTCTCATTGATTAAGCAAGGTGATTGATATCTCAGAGCTGGAATGTTACTGACAGGTTTAGCAAGGCAACATCTTTGTGCTGGATACAGAACTGAACAAAGGGAGGTGCTATTTCCCTAAGGTACGCCACACACCAGGAAGATATGTAGGGAATCTAGGAAAAAGAGATTTTTAGCTTTTTGGCTAATTGCAGCCAATAACTTCTAGCCAAATAAAAATAGCTTCAGCCAAGGAAAAAAAAGTTTTATTTATACAAAATTTCTATACACATGTGTATTTATTACTTTTAGTTATGCAATATACAAACAAATACATCACTCTGTAAGATTGACCTTTCGAGATTTGGCTGTATACCACACAGCAAATGCTTTTTTTAATGGAATTCTTTCAAAATTCCCCTTCCAAATTAATCATCATTAAGTTACTTAAATTCTTGATTGTCAGTTTGTTTCTCAAGTCATTTTTTGTTATATTCATGAGACTGAATCCCCCTTCACAGTCAGCTGTAGACAACAAAAGTGATGCTACAAATTCATACAAAGAAGCCACATTGGGAAACATGCCAGTAATCAGGGTTGGCAGGTTTTTGACAGTTTAAACCGTCATGTCAAAAACCCCTTGTCAAAAACCTCGTCAAAAACCTAATACTTACAGTGATCTGTAAAATTTCACATTAAATGTCACACATTAGATGTAATATTTAAAATTCACTATTACTGTAATTGTATAATTAGTATATAGTATTAGTAATAATTACAGGGTTGGCAGGTTTTTGACATGTGTCAGTTTATGTCGGGTTTAAACCGTAATGTCAAAAACCTCAAATACTAAATTGATCTGTAAAAATTCAAATTAAATGTCACACATGACAACATTACATGTAATATTTTAAATTCACTCTTACTGTATATCAGTAATTAGTACATAGTAAAGTATTATTGTTAAGTACAACTTTTTAACAGGGTAAAATTTTTATTTTTTTTTTTTTTTTGTAAAATTGTGTTTTTCTAAAAAGTAGACATTAAGCTCACCTGAGCTGTACATATTTCTCTTACTTAAAATCGTTTTAATTTCGCTTACTTTTGAGAGCTTAAAGCATTAGCTAGCTTTTTTTATGGGGAAAAAAAACTTAGAAAAGTGTAGATTTTTTTTGTATATATAACAAGATAATGAGCATCAATGTTATTCTAGTCTAGGCAGTAACCATTCCATTCAAAATTGAAATTGGATTATTAATTTTAAACATTTACAAAATAAGAGAAAAAAAAAAAAAAAAAAAAAAAAAAGCTTAAAGTCACAATCTTTTTAAAACATGCTTTCTTTTAATATATAAAAATGTTTTTGATTTTAAAACTGAACAAAATTGGCTCGGTCATCTAAAAGAAAATTCCTGTAAGCCCATATTGAAAAAGTGCATAATAGAAGGGATCAAATCATGAAACCATACCATTGTTTGGCTTATACTTTGCATCCCAACCATCAGGGGCAAGGGTTGACTGCTGTATCAGTTGATTCAGCTCGCGCTTGAGCTACGGAGAGAGTTTATGGATGCTTACCCATACTGATTGTGTATGAAGCTAAAGAATCCCCTTTCCAGTCTTCCTATTTCAGTGCTATAGGGAGGACTCCATTGTTTGATGGAAAGGTATCACTAAATGCAACAGCTCTTTGAGCCTGCTTCAAAACTTGCTCATCTAGCAATGCTTTTGCTATCAAGTCCTACTAGCTCAGCATCAATTAATAGACAGACTATTTTCTAACGCTTCATACACTCTAAACTCAAAAATCTTTTGGGTGTAAATAAATGTGCTAAACACGTGGTGTGCTGCAGCATGCTGCGGGGTAAAATTGATCCAGATTATTTAATTGTACAAAATTATTTTATTCTGGTTGAAAAATCAAAAATTATTTTATTGCAAATAATATATTTTTTAAATTATTAAATTTCAATAAAAGATCACATAAATCATTGGCTTATTTAATGTTTATCTATTGTTAAAATGTTTTAGCGTGTTATATGTATTTGGCAGTTTTCGACAGTTTAAACCAGTTTTTGACGCTTGTCATGTCAAAAACCCAACCCTGCCAGTAATGCCATTTTTATGAAAAAAAAAAAAAAATACAATAAGCTAGTTTCATTTCTTTACCTGTTGTAGCCAGAATCCACATAACTTCAATTCTGAAAAGTTTATACAACATGCACAGGGATGCCGCGGACGCGCTATAGCGCGTAAAATCGAAGACGGGACGCAAAAAAATAGCTCTTACGCGTCCCGTGGGACGCGAAATTTCGTCAAAAAATCGCGGTAAAAAAGCCGATTTTCGTCAAAGAATCGCGAAAAAAAACGCAAATCTCATCAAAATATCGCGCAAAAACAGCGATTTTCGTAAAAGGGCCGCGAAAAAATAGTGTATTTCGTCAAAGAATCGCGAAAAAAAGCGAATTTCGTCAAAAAATCGCGGAAATAAGCGCAAATTTCATCAAAACAGTGCAATAAAACGCGATTTTCGTAAAAGAGCCGCGACAAATTAGCGTATTTCGTTAAAAGATCGCGAAAAAATAGAGAAATTTCGTCAAAAAATCGCGGAAAAAAGCCGAATTTTGTCAAAGGATCGCGAAAAATGCGCAAATTTCATCAAAATATCGCGGAAAAAGTCGATTTTCGTCAAAGGATCGCGAAAAAATAGCGTATTTCGTCAAAGGATCCTCCAAAAATAGCGAACGTCGTCAAAAAATAGCGTAAAAAACGATTTTCGTCAAAGGATCGCGAAAAAAACAAATTTCATCAAAATATCGCGAAAAAAACGTTATTTCCGTAAAAGGTCTGAGACAAAACAGTGTTTCGTCAAAAAATAGCGAATTTCGTCAAAAAATCACGGAATAAAGCCGAATTTTGTCAAAGTATCGCGGAAAAAACACGATTTTCGTGACAGGCTCGTAAAAAAAAATAGCGAATTTCGACAAAAGGATCGCGGAAAAAACGCAAATTTCGTCAAAATAACGCGGAAAAAACGTGAATTTAGTCAAAGCACGAAAAAAAATGTGCAAACTAAACTTATAGGTAGAAAATTCATAAAATGGGATTTAATTTTTTTTGAGATTCTTAAAAATACAGAATGATTTCAGTGTACTTTGATAATGTATTCAGTAGGTGGACCAGTGAAAAATCCCCCTCCCCCTCCCTTCTTCTTACTGCATTGAAATGTCTCCCACCTTCAGAACATTTAGGATTTGATGTTTATTAATGATTGAGATGTAAATTTCCCTTCCAAGAGAAATATCCGATTCCAACACAGATCTATGCTTACAAATAATTCAATGGGAAGTATAATGAAAGCACACATTCATTCAACAAAAAGTACACCTTTACTTAACATAAGTATTTTTTTTTTGCAGCAAAAATATCTTTTCCAATAAACCTGTCTTGCCCCTTTTTAAAAGAAATGCGAACATTAGTGATACTTGTTAGTGGAACTTGGTATCTTCTACTCTCAAATAAACATTATTTTACAATTAAAATTGTATTTTGCATTTTTACTTTTAAAAAAGTAAAGAAAATTTCTCTTAATATTTTTAAAAAATATCTTATTTGAGTGCAAATAATACTGGTTTTAATTCATTATTTAATTATTATTAAAACAATAATTAATGCATTTCATTTATCTTTTCCAAATAAACAAGTTTCATTTATTCCTTTAAAATATAAATTATTATTGATGGGGACCCGCTTTTGTAAAAAAGGGACCCAGATTTTTGGAAATCCTGGGTCCCAAGGACCCAGGTTTTTTCAAGTACAGCGGCATCACTGATGCATCTGGCACATTGATGATTCAAAGCTAGTGCACATCGGATCCCATGCTTATACAATCTGCGATTTTCGTTTTCACCATATGACATCACACTGTTTGAAGACGCTTGCATAGAGAGAGCACAAGACAAACTTTGAAGTGTTGCCGCAGTGCAGATGCAATATGAGATTTTGTTTTGTGCAACAGCAGCAGGTTTATGAAATGTGGAACAACAAAATGAGAATGATGTAGCATATTTCTTTGGCTGTCGCTATTATTTGGCTAATTCACTAAATGCTTTGGGGGAAAAAAGCACTTCCAGTTAGCTTTTTAGCTAGCTCTGGATTAAACCCTAGATACTTAACAAAAAAGTGCGTTTCATAACACAATTTCTCCCTGTTAACAAAGAAAAAACTGATTTGAACAGCAGAATTTGTCTCCTGTCTCATGATTTTTGTGATATGTTTTCCTGGTGTGTGGCGCCTTTGACGTCATACCCTCCTCTTTGTGAACAAAAAGTTAGTAAACTCACTGTGATGGGGTGAATTTCTTTTAGCGTGATTACACCTTAGTCCAGCAATACGTTAGACAACGGATTTCCATTGTTCGACCAAAAGAAACTTGAAACAAACATGAATCAGCTTTCTTTGCCAAAAAGGTGTCATTTTATGATAGAGATCAATTTTTTGGCAACTGTCTGTTTCATAAAGGTCTTGGTGCGAGCAGGGGATGGGAAATTCAATGGCAGTTTGAAGGGAAAAAACGATTTGATGAGCTATCATCCAGGGGTGCAGAATATGTCCGATCCGGCGATCTAGGATCGGTGGAAATTTTAACCACCTGGGGAAATTTTGCAGAAACATTACAACTGATTTCGATTTTAACAACGAATTCCATAATTCCCAGAGATAAAAAAAATTTCACTACAAATAAAAAGATCTGTATGGTGACCTTCACAAAATTGATCTCAGAATAATATGTACCGTATATCAAGGGGCGATTCTGTTCCGAATTTTCCGAAAATTTAAGGCATTTGGTTCCGAAAATTAAGAAAATCGCTCATGAATCTGAAAACTCACACATAAAAATACCTCGAATTTTGCCCAAGAATTACGGAAAAAACACTAATTTCGTCACAAGATCGCAAAATAACCGCAAATTTTGTAACGCGAAAAAACCTGCGAATTTCGTCAAAAGATCTCAAAATAATCGCAAATTTTTCAAAAGTTACGCGAAAGAACCATAAGTTTCGTCAAAAGATCAGGAAATAAACGCAAATTTTATGAAAAGATCGTGAAAAAAAAAACGCTAATTTTGTCAAAAGATCGCGAAATAACTGCAAATTTCGTCAAAAGATCGTGAAACAACCGCGAATTTCGTGAAAGGAATGTGAAAAAAACACGAAAATTTCGTGAAAGGAACGCGGAAAAAAACACGCAAATTTCATGAAAGGAACGCGGAAAAAAACACGCAAATTTCGTGAAAAAGGAACGCGGAAAAAAACACGCAAATTTCGTGAAAGGAACGCGGAAAAAAACACGCAAATTTCGTGAAAGGAACGCGGAAAAAAACACGCAAATTTCGTGAAAGGAACGCGGAAAAAAACACGCAAATTTCGTGAAAGGAACGCGGAAGAAAACACGCAAATTTCGTGAAAGGAACGCGAAAAAAAACACGCAAATTTCGTGAAAGGAACGCGGAAAAAAACACGCAAATTTCGTGAAAGGAACGCGGAAAAAAACACGCAAATTTCGTCAAAGGAACGCGGAAAAAACCACGCAAATTCCGTCAAAGGAACGCAGAAAAAACCACGCAAATTCCGTCAAAGGAATGCAGAAAAAACGCAAATTTCGTCAAAGGAACGTGAAAAAACACGCAAATTTCGTCAAAGGAACGCGAAAAAACACGCAAATTTCGTCAAAGGAACGCGAAAAAACACGCAAATTTCGTCAAAGGAACGCGAAAAAAACATGCAAATTTCGTCAAAGGAATGCGAAAAAAAAACATGCAAATTTCATCAAAGGAACGCGAAAAAAACACGCAAATTTCGTGAAAGGAACGCGGAAAAAAACACGCAAATTTCGTGAAAGGAACGCGGAAAAAACACGCAAATTTCGTGAAAGGAACGCGGAAAAAAACACGCAAATTTCGTGAAAGGAACGCGGAAAAAACACGCAAATTTCGTGAAAGGAACGCGGAAAAAAACACGCAAATTTCGTGAAAGGAACGCGGAAAAAACACGCAAATTTCGTGAAAGGAACGCGGAAAAAAACACGCAAATTTCGTGAAAGGAACGCGGAAAAAAACACGCAAATTTCGTGAAAGGAACGCGGAAAAAAACACGCAAATTTCGTCAAAGGAACGCGGAAAAAACCACGCAAATTCCGTCAAAGGAACGCGGAAAAAACCACGCAAATTCCGTCAAAGGAATGCAGAAAAAACGCAAATTTCGTCAAAGGAACGCGGAAAAAACCACGCAAATTCCGTCAAAGGAACGCGGAAAAAACCACGCAAATTCCGTCAAAGGAATGCAGAAAAAACGCAAATTTCGTCAAAGGAACGTGAAAAAACACGCAAATTTCGTCAAAGGAACGCGAAAAAACACGCAAATTTCGTCAAAGGAACGCGAAAAAAACATGCAAATTTCGTCAAAGGAATGCGAAAAAAAAAACATGCAAATTTCATCAAAGGAACGCGAAAAAAACACGCAAATTTCGTCAAAGGAACGCGAAAAAAACCCATGCAAATTTCGTCAAAGGAACGCGAAAAAAACACGCAAATTTCGTCAAAGGAACGCGAAAAAACCACGCAAATTTCATCAAAGGAACGCGAAAAAAAACACGCAAATTTCATCAAAGGAACGCGAAAAAAACACGCAAATTTCGTCAAAGGAACGCGAAAAAAAACACGCAAATTTCGTGAAAGGAACGCGGAAAAAAACACGCAAATTTCGTGAAAGGAACGCGGAAAAAACCACGCAAATTCCGTCAAAGGAACGCGGAAAAAACCACGCAAATTCCGTCAAAGGAATGCAGAAAAAACGCAAATTTCGTCAAAGGAACGTGAAAAAACACGCAAATTTCGTCAAAGGAACGCGAAAAAACACGCAAATTTCGTCAAAGGAACGCGAAAAAAACATGCAAATTTCGTCAAAGGAATGCGAAAAAAAACATGCAAATTTCATCAAAGGAACGCGAAAAAAACACGCAAATTTCGTCAAAGGAACGCGAAAAAAACCCATGCAAATTTCGTCAAAGGAACGCGAAAAAAACACGCAAATTTCGTCAAAGGAACGCGAAAAAAACACGCAAATTTCATCAAAGGAACGCGAAAAAAACACGCAAATTTCATCAAAGGAACGCGAAAAAAACACGCAAATTTCGTCAAAGGAATGCGAAAAAAAACACGCAAATTTCGTCAAAGGAACGCGAAAAAACACGCAAATTTCGTCAAAGGAACGCGAAAAAACACGCAAATTTCATCAAAGGAACGCGAAAAAAACACGCAAATTTCATCAAAGGAACGCGAAAAAAACACGCAAATTTCGTCAAAGGAACGCGAAAAAAAACACGCAAATTTCGTGAAAGGAACGCGGAAAAAAACACGCAAATTTCGTGAAAGGAACGCGGAAAAAACCACGCAAATTCCGTCAAAGGAACGCGGAAAAAACCACGCAAATTCCGTCAAAGGAATGCAGAAAAAACGCAAATTTCGTCAAAGGAACGTGAAAAAACACGCAAATTTCGTCAAAGGAACGCGAAAAAACACGCAAATTTCGTCAAAGGAACGCGAAAAAAACATGCAAATTTCGTCAAAGGAATGCGAAAAAAAACATGCAAATTTCATCAAAGGAACGCGAAAAAAACACGCAAATTTCGTCAAAGGAACGCGAAAAAAACCCATGCAAATTTCGTCAAAGGAACGCGAAAAAAACACGCAAATTTCGTCAAAGGAACGCGAAAAAAACACGCAAATTTCATCAAAGGAACGCGAAAAAAACACGCAAATTTCATCAAAGGAACGCGAAAAAAACACGCAAATTTCGTCAAAGGAACGCGAAAAAAACACGCAAATTTCGTCAAAGGAACGCGAAAAAAACATGCAAATTTCGTCAAAGGAACGCGAAAAAAACACGCAAATTTCATCAAAGGAACGCGAAAAAAACACGCAAATTTCGTCAAAGGAACGCGAAAAAAACACGCAAATTTCGTCAAAGGAACGCGAAAAAAACATGCAAATTTCGTCAAAGGAACGCGAAAAAAACACGCAAATTTCGTCAAAGGAATGCGAAAAAAACACGCAAATTTCGTCAAAGAAACGCGAAAAAAAAACACGCAAATTTCGTCAAAGGAATGCGAAAAAAACACGCAAATTTCGTCAAAGGAACGCGAAAAAACACGCAAATTTCGTCAAAGGAACGCGAAAAAAACATGCAAATTTCGTCAAAGGAATGCGAAAAAAAAACATGCAAATTTCGTCAAAGGAACGCGAAAAAAACACGCAAATTTCGTCAAAGGAACGCGAAAAAAACACGCAAATTTCGTCAAAGGAACGCGAAAAAAAACACGCAAATTTCGTCAAAGGAACGCGAAAAAAACATGCAAATTTCGTCAAAGGAACGCGAAAAAAACACGCAAATTTCGTCAAAGGAATGCGAAAAAAACACGCAAATTTCGTCAAAGAAACGCGAAAAAAAAACACGCAAATTTCGTCAAAGGAATGCGAAAAAAACACGCAAATTTCGTCAAAGGAACGCGAAAAAACACGCAAATTTCGTCAAAGGAACGCGAAAAAAACATGCAAATTTCGTCAAAGGAATGCGAAAAAAAAACATGCAAATTTCGTCAAAGGAACGCGAAAAAAACCCATGCAAATTTCGTCAAAGGAACGCGAAAAAAACACGCAAATTTCGTCAAAGGAACGCGAAAAAAACCACGCAAATTTCATCAAAGGAACGCGAAAAAAAACACGCAAATTTCATCAAAGGAACGCGAAAAAAACACGCAAATTTCGTCAAAGGAACGCGAAAAAAAACACGCAAATTTCGTCAAAGGAACGCGAAAAAAACATGCAAATTTCGTCAAAGGAACGCGAAAAAAACACGCAAATTTCGTCAAAGGAATGCGAAAAAAACACGCAAATTTCGTCAAAGAAACGCGAAAAAAAACACGCAAATTTCGTCAAAGGAATGCGAAAAAAACACGCAAATTTCGTCAAAGGAACGCGAAAAATGATAAGAGTAAATACCTTATTTCCTGTCTTGACACTGTCCAGATATATATCTCCTCTGCATTCATCTATATTTATTTAACACTGCATATTTCCTTTATATTTATTTAACAGTTAAAGTATTTCCTTTATTAAAATATATTTCCTTTATTAAAATATATTTCTTTTATTAAAATATATTTCCTTTATTAAAATATATTTCCTCTATTAAAATATATTTCTTTTATTAAATTATTTCTTTTATTAACAATATATAAAGTCATTTCACTTACCTTTTTATTCATTCCTGTTATTCTATCTTTAATTCCTTTTTACGATGTTTATCTTTCTTTGCCGTTCATATTCACGTTTTTCAGTTGTCTGCTTCCATGCAAACATGAGCACACATTTCGTTTGAATGATGATCATAGATTATAGTTTTTCGATCGCCGCCAGATGGCGTCGCTCATTTGAGTCTACGACACATCGGCTTTGCGTTCTTTCGTCATGATGATCTCATTCTGAAACGGTCTGTAGTTGCTCCTTGCATTGCATAATGAGGCGTTATTTGAACGCCCGGCTGATATAAATTGAAATACGTTTCTTTCCTTCTTCGCCTGCACTCGTTGCCTTCTTTCTCGGTGTTTTGTCTCGTCCTTTTACTAACAGTGTTGGTTTTCCACGACGTTTCAATAGTGCTCAGGGGCGTCGCCATGGGGGGGTATGGGGGGGAGCCTCCCCCCCCAATATATGTGAAGTTGGGAAATTTGAGCTTAGAGTTGGGAAATTCTAGATTTTTGAGGCATTTTCTTTTTTAAAAGTAATAGCAAAAAAATTACGAAATTTTTATTGTTTTGGTGATTATTTTGAGTACTGCAACAGTAAACAAGTTAAATTATCAAAAGAAATACAAAAAGAAATCAGCCACAGTCAGTCTATCATTGTATTTTTCAGTTCTACAAAAATATTGTACATCTACCAGACCTAAATTTCTCTACTCCTGTCCATCAATAACTGACTAACCAATTCCTTTATTTCCTTCAAAACTTTGTTCCTTTCTCAAAAATTTCACCCTATCTCCCCTTCTCCTCCCAAAAGAGAATCCAGGTATTTTAATCCAAAGGGATTGCAGCTTCTTTTGAAAATTGGAGATCACTTGTAGCACAACAGAAAGGAATGTAGTAACCTACTTGAAACACAGCTATGGGCAAGAAGATCTGATGAGTTTTCACAACTTTTTTGACTAATTTTGCGATTTTAGGAAAATATTTTACTCATTCATGATTTTTTTTGCTGCAAAAATTTGTTAACCCATCGCTGTCAAGTACAAAGCGTTATATGAGCAAATGCGGATATAAGAAGTCGTTAGTTTAGATAAATTTGTCACATTTTACTTTTATTTGTGTGCGGAAATATATATCAGTCCTGTTCGTTTATATTCATATGTGTTTATAAAGTTTTAAACCAAAAGTCCAGTGTTCTGTGTTTACTGTTCTAAAAGGTTACTATAAATCTCAACACGAAGAAACCCTTCATAATAGGAAAAGAGTTTTCGTGCAAGATTTTGGAGCATCTAAAAGTCCATTCGAGGATGAAAAAGGTAAAAATGGACGATTTTAATTTGGAACAGAAATATGACGATGAAAGCAGTCCATCAACTGAAGAAAAAATCGACATGCACGGTAACACTGACACCTTGCACTTGAATAAAATTTTGAAGAAATAAAGATTTCCTTACAGACAAGCTCACAAACAATTATGAATATTAGGATGTGACTGGAGAAGCTGAGTTCCGTAAGCACCGTAGAAAAACGATTTCACCAAAGGCAATAGATAAAAATAATAGCACAGCAATGGACATTGATACACACAAGTTTTACAGTAAAGAATTATAAGAAATACAAGAACATTTCAGGAATTTAGTAATGGGCTTAAATGACAATGTTCCCTATACCAAGAGAATATTGCAACAATGCATTCCATATTTAAATTACAATTGTGCAAGGGAAAAGTTCATGTTTCCACCTGGATATGAGAAACCAGATGTACATGACTTGCAGAGTCAAATAGAAATAAACCAAATCCCAACTCACTTAACAAACCTTTTACTCATGCCATGAAATTCAAAGACTATTTGGGCCACGCCGTCAAACTATATACTCGTACCTTAACATTCACAGCAGCTTATCTTTATGGCGTTGCATCTAATGAAAGAATCTTTAGTCAAACAAAAATTAAAAAAATATATATTGCAAGCTACAATGAGGGATGACAGACTCGACAGCCTAATGCCTTTAAAATATGAAAGTGAAATAGGGAATTTTATTAAACTAAGCGGTTTTATTAAGAGGCGGGCTTCTTTGAAGACCACAAGAATTAATATTAAGTGAAAACTAGTCGGATGTGACAATCCCAAAATTTTCTTCTACTCCATACATGTTAATGCCTCAAAATTTGCAATCACAGTGCCAAAATTAAATGACAATTCTTTGCCTATAATAACAAACTCTAAAGGTATAGATTTGTTGAATTGTGTGTATTTAAAAGGAGATATAAGCATAGCATTTTTCAAACAAATCATTGAATTTTGGCACCCAGCCTCTTAGATGTCTGCAACTAAAATTCCTTACTCAAAGTGCACAAAAGCGATAGCTTTGGACAATATAGACCCAAGCCTAATAAGGATCTATTTATGTGGAAGTGCTACTTACGCGGAATATGAAGTTTGAGTAAATTCCGTGCATTAGTTTTTGAGATACAGCTATCGCAAAATCGTGAAAAATGCTGCATAGCAGTGCCACCTGCTATATGATATACATAAAAAGCTAATCTGCATCAAATTATGTCAAGGTTTAACAGAATATGACGTTTGATCAAATTCCGTGCAATAGTTTTTGAAATATAATTATCGCTAAAATCATGTAAATCGTGGAAAATGCCGCATAGCAGTGCCACCTGTTGGACGATTTACACCAAAAACAAATCAGCACCAATTTTTATCAAGGTACAGCCAAACCTCGTTAACACGAACTGTTTCCGATTGCCTCGTCGAGTTGTATGTAATGTAGTTAAGTTCCGATAACACGAACTACTTTTAATATGAACAAAAAAAGTTTCCCCTTGAGTGTTCGCGTTAACGAGTTTCGACTGTATAAGTGAATCTCTAAAATTTTATTAAATTTCGTGCATTAGTTCTTGTGTTAGAGCGCCCACAAAATTTGTATCACATATAGACAGACAGATATTTTCTAAAAACAGTCGAATCGTGTTCAGGACTTACTAAAACGTATAAATCAGTCTGAAACCGGAAGTCGATTTTTTTTTAAGATTCCAATACTTTATTCTTGTAAAGATAGAAGAAAGTAAAAAGCGTATTTATTTTATTAGTAAACAAACCCATAATTAGAATTTTTATGTTCTCAGTTTCAGAATTTTTCTTTGGAAAGGAATTTTTTATGCAAAAGTATCATTATAATTACTACACACGCTGTGCATATCATTTTAGTCGAAAATTGGAGCAATTTGTTTCAAGTTGGGAAATTTTCGAATTCTCCCCCCCGAGAAAATATCTGTGGCTACGCCCCTGATAGTGCTATATTATGGCTGGAGATGTCTTCTTAAGGTGCTGTGTGCTTTTAATTAGTTGATGTATCTACTTAACTTGTGCTTCATCGTTCGTCGGCCATTTTATAAGTTGATTGTTATGAGTTCGATAGTTTATGACTTCGTCTCGACTCTTTAAAGGTGGACTCAGCGTACATCGTGTTTAAATGGATACACTGATGTGTGAGTCAAGATGGCTATTGTTATGATGATGGTCAGAGATGTTTTACTCGCTACTTGTTATCGGCATCTACATTTTGACGTTTCTCCTAATGGTTATTTACAACGTATTTTCATCTATAGAGAAGTATTTTTCCTGGAGTTGTTTCGTCACGAATATATGATTCACGATATTTCAGTTTAATTTATCGGCGTATTAGATGTTTGTGAACAACATGGAACTTTGAGGAGGACCGGTCATTCTGTGATCATTTTCATTTCTTTATTGCTATGAGTTCAGTTTTCTTTTATTGTCAAATGGTTTTCTGGATATGTATTTATATTTAATTTGACAGCTTAAATGTGTTTATCGAACTTAAAGATTTGGTTTATTGTTTGAACTATATTTAAACTTATTTTATATTTTAGTTAATAAACGTTAGTTTGTTTTTAAACTTACTTCGTTTTTATTTCGCCACCATACGTTTCTTTTCTTTTCATAACTATTTAATACTTTATCGGGACTATTAGCGTTAGCTTTCATCGTGCTTTTAATTAAACTCTGCTAATTTAATCCTTGTCATTAATTTAATGACATAAAAAAAAAAACACAAATTTCGTCAAAGGAACGCGAAAAAAACACGGAAATTTTGTCAAAGGAATGTGAAAAAAACACTGAAATTTCGTCAAAGGAATGCGAAAAAAACCACGGAAATTTCATCAAAGGAACGCGAAAAAAAACCACGGAAATTTCATCAAAGGAACGCGAAAAAAAAACCACGGAAATTTCGTCAAAGGAACGCGAAAAAAAAAAAAAAACGCGGAAATTTCATCAAAGGAACGCGAAAAAAAACATGGAAATTTCGTCAAAGGAACGCGAAAAAACACGCAAATTTCGTCAAAGGAACGCGAAAAAAAACCACAAATTTCGTCAAAGGAACGCAAAAAAAAACACGCAAATTTTGTCAAAGGAACGCAAAAAAAAACACGCAAATTTTGTCAAAGGAACGCGAAAAAAACACGCAAATTTTGTCAAAGGAACGCGAAAAAAACATGCAAATTTCGTCAAAGGAACGCGAAAAAAGCACGCAAATTTCTTCAAAAGATCGCGAAATGAACGCAAATTTCTTCAAAAGATCGTGAAATGAAAAATTTCGTCAACAGATCACGAAACAACCACAAATTTCGTTAAAAGATGGTAAAAAACCCGCAAATTTCGTCAAACGATTGCAAAACAACCGCGAATTTCATCAAAAGATGACAAAACAACCGCGAATTTCATCAAAAGATGGCAAAACAACTACGAATTTCGTCAAAGGTCCATGAAAAAAATAGACCTGGGAGTGGATTCCCCCCCCCCCTTCCCCCACTCTACTGTAACCTTTCAGAAAATTAGCTGTGAATTTCAGAATTTTTTTTTTTCTCTCAGAATCACCACTGCCATATGTACTTGCGCATAAGTTGAGAAATATTGGAAAAATAAATTTTCTATACCTATGATAATACAGCATTTACCTATAACATACCGTAAAATTTTGAGGAAATTTTCATGTGGATTGGGGGAAATGTTGAGAGTAGAAACATTTTCTGCATCCCTGCTATCATCAAACGTGCTGGTGAGAAGGGTAATGTTTGTTTAAAAAAAAAAAGGTTATCGGTTCTTGGTCCAGTTATAAGAAGCCTATGAATTACACTTTACTCTCTAAATTGTGTGAAGTGGATTGCTTTTCTGCTTTGACTTTGAAATGACAACAATGGCAGGATTAAAAAATATGTACATAAAGGTTGCGTTCTCAGCAAAAAACAAAGAAACAAGAATATCAGACTCCTTTTGTGTTAAAAATAGTGTTTCCCCTAGGCGTTTTCGTGAGGGCGCAGCACCCTGCCTGTTTTTTTATAGCTGCAAACGCACCCTGCCTATTTTGGGTTTGCAAAATTTTGCCCTTGGCATATTTCAACTAACGAATTTTAACAATAGGTCGCGAAAAATCCGGAAATTTGCAATCGATTGTTGGATCTGAAATTCTAGAATTAATCGCGGAAAATATCGTAAAATTACTCTATCGATCGTGAAAAAATATTGTGAAATTCGTCAGTCGGTCATGGAAAAATGTCGCAAAAGAAGCCTATCATTCGCGGGAAAATATAGTGAAATTCATCAGTCGGTCAGAAAAACAACTGTTTCAGCCGGATGTGGGAAAAAATCACGAATTGCGTTAATCTAACACACGAGAAACTAAAAAAAAATATCCAAGCGCTCACGGGGAAAAAATCGTGAAATCTGATGATCAATCGCAGAAATAAACGCGTAATTCGTATACGTTAGCATGAAACAAAAACTGCAAGTTCCGCCAGTAAGTCCCGGAAGTTACTCAATCCATCCCAAGAATAAAGACCGCAAAATTCGCTAATATGTAGCAGGAAAATATTACCAATTATGTTAATTGATCACAGGAAAATAATTGCGAAATTCTCCAGTAGGTCACGGGGGGGGGGACTTCGAAAGTAGTCAATTGGTCGCGGGAAAACCTGCAAAAGTTGCAAGAAAATAACGCGGATGTCATCAATCAGTCAGAAGAAAAGAAATCGTGAAATTCAAAAATTGCATACAGGAAAAAAAACGCAAAATTTTTTAATCACTCGCAGGGAAATAAATAGCGAAATCCATACACGATAGAGTGAAAAAAAAACTCCGTAAATTAGCCAATCAATCCAAAGAATAAAACCTACAAAATTCGCTGATAGGTAGCTGGAAAATATCAACAATTATGTTTATCAACCGCGGGAAAAGAATTATGAAATCCTTCAGTTAGTCGCGGTAAAAAAGCCGCGAAAATCGTTGATCGATCACGGGAAAGCCCCTCGAAATTCTTCAAGGATCACAAAAAACTCCTCAAAATGCCCCAATAAGTTGCTGGAAAATATCACAAAAATCGTCAATGGATTGCAAGAAAAAAAATAAATTCATCCATCAGTCAGGGAGAAGAAACGCAAATTTCGTCAAAAGATTGCATAAAAATTATCACGAACTTCGTCAAGGGGGGGGGGGGAACTTCGAAAGTAGTCAATTGCTCGCGGGAAAAACCCGCAAAAGTTGCTAGAAAATAACGCGGATGTCATCAATCACTCGGAAGAAAAGAAATCGTGAAATTCAAAAATCGCATACAGGAAAAAAAACGCAAAATTTTTTAATCACTCGCAGGGAAATAAATAGCGAAATCCATACACGATAGAATGAAATAAAAAACTCCGTAAATTAGCCAGTCAATCCAAAGAATAAAACCTACAAAATTCGCTGATAGGTAGCTGGAAAATATCAACAATTATGTTTATCAACCGCGGGAAAAGAATTACGAAATCCTTCAGTTAGTCGCAGTAAAAAAGCCACGAAAATCGTTGATCGATCATGGGAAAGCCCCTCGAAATTCTTCGAGGATCACAAAAAACTCCTCAAAATGCCCCAATAAGTTGCTGGAAAATATCACAAAAATCGTCAATGGATTGCAAGAAAAAAAATAAATTCATCCATCAGTCAGGGAGAAGAAACGCAAATTTCGTCAAAAGATTGCATAAAAATTATCACGAACTTCGTCAAGATTGTGCAAACAAACATCGCTAATTTTGTTGATCAGCCATGAAAAACTATCGCCAATTTGATCAACCGGTCACAAAAAAAGAATTGCCAATCAAGTGAAGCAAAAAAACACTAATTTTCATCAAAGGAACGCGGGGGAAAAAAACGTGAA
Source organism: Maratus speciosus (assembly GCA_963932465.1). Classification (NCBI taxonomy): domain Eukaryota; kingdom Metazoa; phylum Arthropoda; class Arachnida; order Araneae; family Salticidae; genus Maratus; species Maratus speciosus. The sequence continues at coordinate 258,415,739 of OZ010793.1, read as the reverse complement.
TTTCGACAAACGATCCTGGCAAACAATCATGAATTTCGACAAACGTTCCTGGTAAACAATCGTGAATTTCACGAAATAGTCGTTGAAAATAATCATGAAAAAACCATGATTTTCGAGAAACGATCGTGGGAAAAAATCATGAAACAAAACGATCGGGGAAAAAAGACAGATATATCGCGGAAGATCGTGAAAAAAGAATGGTGCTTTTCACGAAACAATCGTGGAAAAAAAACGTGAATTTCGCGAAACAGTCGTGGAAAAAAATCATGCATTTCGCTAAACGATCGTAGAAACATTGTGAATTTCATGAAATGATAGTGAAAAAAACTCGTGAATTTAGCAAAACGATCGTGGAAAAATTTTTTTAATTACGGGAAACAATCGGAGAAAAAAAAATCGTGAATTTCGTCAAGTGGTCACAGAAAATATATTTGTAGGAATTCTGTAAAAACTTAATTTAAGAGGAATAAATTTACTGTATTGGGCTGAAACATTGAAACCGATTCCTTTTTTCTAACATGGAAAATTAGCTGCGAATCGTGAAAAGCGCATAAAAAATTACATTTAAAAAATGTATGGTGCAGAATCATTTATCCAGACTGGTTGAAGATAGATATATTTTAGATAACTCATTGTCAGATTAAAGCAGAATCATTGGATTTGTAGAATATATGTGGTTGTAGTATTGTTTCGGATATCAAATCAATTATTACATTACAGATTAAAAATCTGATCAAACAAATTAAAAAATTGAGTTTCTGAGAAAGTAGTCTGTGAGGATACATTGCAAACAAAAATTCCCCTGTTCCTTCTGCACAGAAATCTAAATTCCAATATATAACTAAATCAAGGATGATTCTGAGTATTAAAAAAAAAAATGAAATTCACTGTAAATTTTCTGAAACGGTACAGCAGAGGAAAAGGCCGGGGGCGATGCCGATATCCTACCAGCACTAATCATGGGTTTTATCTGTGGCCCTTAGACAAAATTCGCGTTTTTTCATCAATCTTTTGACGAAATTTGCGTTTCTCGCGACCCTTTGGCGAAATTCGCATTTTTTCTGCTATCCTTTAACGAAATTCACATTTTTTACACTATCCTTTAACGAAATTCGTGTTTTTTCCGCTATCTTTTACCGAAATTTGCATTTTCTGTGATCATTTGGCAAAAATTCACGTTTTTTCCGCTATCCTTTGGCAAAAACTCGCATTTTCTGCAATTATTTGACGAAATTCGCGTTTTTTCTGCGTTCTTTTGATGAAATTTGAGTTTTTTCCGTGATCATTTGACAAAATTCACGTTTTTACACGACCTTTTGACAAAATTCACGCATTTTCGCGATCATTTGACAAAATTCGTGTTTTTATGCGATCTTTGGACGAAATTCACATTTTTCCACGATCTTTTGACGAAATTCGCGAATTTTCTGCGATTATTTGACAAAATTTGTGCTTTTTCTGAAATTGTTTGCCAAGGCTGAGCTCAGCCTTGCTTTTTCTAGCACGCTGTTCCTTTTTCCCTATCTTGCACTGAAGAAGAATCTCGCTAGTAGATTTGAAACAGCTGTTAGCTGCTTTTCATGCATTATTTGTGCATTTTAAACGTTGGTTTTTCTGCTTTTAAATATAATAATTAAAGTTACTATAATAAATAGTAACTATAATAATTAAACTAGCTGGCTTTATCCGCAGCGAGCCCCTCCTTTTATCAGGTCCTCTAATAATATGAAATCTTGAAGTGAAAGAACATCGAACCAGGTCCTGGCTACCGTATAGCAGGCGTGCTGTGCACGCACAAGACGGCCACTCCTTTAAAACGAATCTGTAATATATACATAAATTGTGAACCGAGTCTCCACTGTCTATGGCACTGTGTAGGAGGCATGCTGAGGGGAAAAGCTTAATTCAACGGAAGAGGAAGAAGCTGAAGCATGGGTAATGCAGTATCATTCAGATTAATTTTAATTTTTAAATGCCAATATTGCAGGTAACCAAAGACCTAGTTTCCTAAATCACTTTTCTCTGAAAATATTGTGTCACAATTATCAGCTTCAAAATGGTGGGAAGTTCTTAAAGGAAAAGTACAGAAAAAGAAAAACAACAAATTAGATTCTGATTTTTGTAGTTTTTTCCAATCTCTGCATTCTGTTCCATCGAGAGGATTTTCTGTACATTTGGATTCATATGGTCTAAACTGCGGAATAGACTAGGCTCAAGGCAGTATGAAAAACTAGTAAAGATTTATAAATATTACCATAAAAATCAAAGTGAATGTGGTTTTGATTGGTAAACTATAAAAAAGATCAATTATAATTATATTACATTCTGTAAATATATTTTTTTTTTTAAATTAAAAAAAATAAATATTCTGAAATAAACTACCACCTGATTACCACAAATACGACTAATTTTTATTTATTTATTTTTATGTAATTTTGATAAAAGAAACCACCTAGGTTTTGGGCTTAAAAGGTAAACTTGTATTTTGTATTTCAAGTAGGGGGGATTTTCAGACTCAGACATGATTTTTAGTAAAACCCCACTTTTAACAAAAAACGGGTTTTTGTTGGTGGACCTGCCCAGAAAAACCCAGGTGGGTTTTGTGTACCCTGGATAACACACTGAAATAATTTTAATGAAAGACTAACATAAAAGCTACTTGTACACATTGAAAGGGTATTAAATGTAATTAAATATCAATTTTGTGAAATAATCTTTTAAGGTGCAAAACAACGCGTTTGCTTATTTTCTAAAAAACGTGATTTTAACAAAAACTGCTACAAAATCTGAAAATAAATATGAAAAGCATATTTTTTTCCGTAAAAGAAGTAATACTGATGCATTTTACAATATAGAGCAGTAGATTTGTTTTTAAAATGCATTTACGTAGCCAAAAATATAATGGGAGACAAAAGAAGGGCGAGATTTATCCCACGCGTGTAATAACGTAATGAAAAGGGGCGCGCGTGCGGATGGTTTAACTGAAAAGAAACAAAACTTGAAGCTTTCACCATATTAGTATATGATTTTAATAATTGCAACAGTGCTTAATGACATTCATGTATTTTTTAATTGCATAATATAATATACTGAACTATCAACTATTTCAATAAATTACTGGTAAAAAAAGTGGGCGAATAAAATGACAGCAAGACAGTTTAAAAATAGTTCAATCAAATGGAACTTAAACATTGTACACAGAAACTTAATGGCAAAGCAGCATGTTGCTCGGTTTCTTAAAACATTAAATCTGAAACATACTTATGCAAAAAATATGTTTAAATACATTTAATATACATAATACGCAATGTACTTACGTGCGACGATTCAAATTGGAAGGCCCTGAACTTTTAGGATGAGAAGTCATATTTTTGCGTTCTGATTTATTTATAAAATAAACTCAAATTACGCTATAATGCTCTATACTACTAAAAATTCCGCTATAAATGATTCATAATGAAACAAACGAGTATTGAATTCTGATTTCCTCGTTTCCAGTGTCACCATACTTTCACTTTGCAAAAGCAAAAAATGAAAACAGTTAACACAGCTGAGGTGCTGGTGCTGACCATGACGGGAGTGTCTATTGCGCCGTAAGATACGGCTACATAAATGATGATTTTATTGAACCGTCATGGTAACCTCTGGCGGCTTGGCGGTATAGCTTGGCTTGGCGATTTTTCATTTCTCCAGGTATGCCCATGGGTAGCATTGTTGTTGTTATTTGTAAGCGTCGCGTCGCTAACGTTTTTCATCTCATCTCATTTTTCTGCTTCTACTTAGCTTAGATATTGTAGCAACTTCTATAAAGTAAGTTTTAAAATATTTATTGTTTATAATAGTAGTATATGAAATACTGTTGAAAAAATGCCTTTTCCAAACTTGTACATCGATCGAAGTGATCTTCGTATAACAAAAAAATGGCAAACATTACAGAATATGCGACATTTATAAATGCTGCTTTTTCTTTTAAACAAAATTAATTATACTACCTTGATTATTTAGTAATGTGCAAAGTTTGTACAACTTTTAAAGCAGTTTTTTACATATAAGAAAATAGTTTGCATGATTAAATATAATTGTATCGCAACATCACTTTTAAAATAAGCATGATCTATATTTTTAGACTGTATTTTATTAAATCTGTGTTCTTTCAAACTTTATTTTTTTTCTTTTCAGTGACAGTTCCTGCTTTCCTCTTCCCCCATCATCAGTATTATAGCAACTCCCAGGATATTAATTGAATGAATATTGTCTTTGCTGTATGGTTTGATGCTTCACATCATATCATTGACAATACTTTCTCAATTAGTACACCTAATTTTATAGATGTTGGCTGTGGGAATGAAAGAGATATAATTTTCTACAGAGTTTGGAATGGCGACTTTATTCTAATTCAACATTCTACTTCAGCATTACCTAAAGGTATAATTTTATTTAATGATATCGGTTATTGTCACTTTTTATATTGCTTTTCTCTATTAAAAAGTCCAAAGTGAAATGTTTCCTGCAAAACCCCCACCCTAGCATTTCATTGAATACTTCATTAAGTCAATTTTTTGTTTTGTCCTGTTATAAATATATTTACAATAATTAAAATATTTATGCCTAAAGGGTGTATAGAATTCTGGTAAAACAAGCTTTATTTTCAGATTCCCTTGTTATAATAGGGTAGATGTGATGGACACCCTTAAGGAATTTCTTTAAAAACTATTTTTTAATTAATAGTTATAATTATTATATTCCAGTTTTTTCAATATCATAATCTATCAACAATACTTAACCGTTCTCATATCAACAATACATAACCGTTTCTCAATATTAATCAAAATTTTATCGTAAATAACAGAAATATATCAAAATTCCAGTAATGGACACACCCCGGCCAAAAAAAATAAAAATATAGTTGTTTTTATGGCTATTTAGAACCAAAATTTCATGATAGAATACTAATGAAACAGAAATAGTTATTTTTAAAGAAATTTAACAATTAGAATATCAATAATTAATAAAATATTTGTGAAAATTATTCACTGTTTAAATTAATTATTGTGATCAATTATCACAACAATATTTTAATTACTTTAGGTGGTTTAATTTACTAAATGTCAGTGAATTACAGTTATTAAATTATTGAAACGGTCAGGGATTTAGAGGAGTAATAAAAAAATCAGAAATAAAGTTTTAGAATATTAATGCATAGATTCGTATATTTCTCACTATTTATAACAGAACTCCCAGAAACTATACAAATATGAAATGAATAATACTGCGGGTTGAATGCTGTATGTACTAAATAAAATAATTTCAAAATAAAACCTCTAAACTGATGTTTGAGGCTACTGATCTACATATTTACCAGTTTCATTACTACTATAAATTTAATTAATATTTTAATATTACAATTTTTTTTTCTTTTGTCAGAGATGAATAAGCAAGCATTTAAGAGAGAAAATAATAATAATAGATTTATTTTTAACAACTTCTGTAACTTTATTATTTTTATTTAAATGCGGAGGGATTGAGCCGTATGAGCCCCTCTTTTTCCTTTGCCCTTAAGCAACATTCTGTTTCCTGATTCGTTTTACTAATTGCCAGATTATAAAATATGCAAGGCAGAGTTATAACAGGGTTCATACGGTGCTTAAAAGTGCTTGAAAGTCCTTGAATTTTTAAGAGAGAAAAAAGGTCCTTGAAAGTGCTTGAATTTGTTTAAATTTTAATGAAGGTGCTTAATTTTCATTACTTTTTTTTATAGGTGATTAATTTTTTTTTATTAAGATGTTCAAAATAAAATAAGAGTTGCAAATGTTAAAAAAATAAAAAGTTAATTAATCAGGTGAAAATATTTGGTCTGAGATCGTTTTCCTTTCAGGAGCTCAGAGTATGAGCATTTGTACTTCGGTTTGTTCCTTTCTCCCTTCCCTCTCTAGGATTAAGTTTTTACAAAAGAAAATGAAAAGACATGTACTTGCTGCTACTGTCGATCACAAGAATGTAAATCCCCTCCCAATGGACAATAGAGAAAATGGCAATGTGGACCATATAAATTGTAAAAGAAAAAGAGGCTGAAGTTTGATTTAAAAAAAGTAGAAAATGCAGTTAAAGAGCTTAAATTGTGAAAATGCAATAAATTATTCATGCTGAAATATGCAAATTTTTCTGTTTTGTGAGTGTTTAATATACCTTTTTGAAAAAGATTTAATGGATGTTTTCAAATTAAGGCAAGTTTAGAAAAAAAATTCATTTAGTTTTTGTAAAATTTAAAACTGTGTATTACCATATTTTATGGAAGAAACGCCGCAGTGTTTACAAGTTTGAAAGTTAATTTTTTGTCAAGTGCGACATTTACGATTTTTTTTTTTTTTTGAGCGCTTAAAATTGGGATAAAGTAAAAACTCCTTAAGACTTCTCAAGTCCCCTGATCGACAACGCGAAACTTTCTGACAAGGTTGGCAAAAAACCAGGTTTTTTTCAAAAAAACCAGTTTATTTGGTTTAAACCAGGTTTTTTTTTTTTTTTTAATCTTTTCTTATTACATATACATGCATATTTATTGATAAAAATAGGCATTGTTGGATATATAAGTAGTATAACTTCATTTGAAAATAATTTTAAATTAAATAATTACAGTCAATTTATGTAGAAAATTGAAAAATTTCATATTTTAATTTAAACAATATCTGTAAACAGTTAAGTTCATAGAACAAATTGCTCTACGTAGTGAAACACTGATACCCTGATAACCTTTGTAAACAATCTTTTGATTACTAGTAATAAACATTTGATGTAGTTTGTTGAATATAATCTTTTTCACAGTTGGTCAAAAATAAATTTCAAATATTTCTTGGAATTGACAATTTGAGTGACAATTCCGAGTCAACATTTTTGGTCATAAGATTCAGCAGATAACAGAAGAAAAAAAAAATCTATATATATATATATATATATATACATACACAACATATTGGTATTATTAAAATGCTATAACTAGCACCCAATTTTGAATACTTTCTTATTCCACTTCATATTTTGATTTTAATTCTTGGAGATAATTTTCCCAATCAAGAGAAATTTCTTTTACAGTTCGACCAAAATCTTAAAGATCATTCTGCTATGTGCAGTTATGTGGCTCCATATTCAAAATCACCATGTGTGTTATGGCAGATTGCTTTAAATAATCTCCATTTTTTTTTTTAATTAAAATATTTTATAGTAAATATTGAATGTTTTAAATCTATTTTAACTTTGAAAAATTCACATTTTAAAATTTTTTCTTTAGGTATGTACGTCAACACACACTGATTTTCATCCTATACATGTAAACAACACCTAGACCCACTATATCTAATGCTTATTGCTGAAATAAAGTGTTAAAAGTAGAAGTTTTATACATCCGATAATGTGAAACATTTAAATTATAAAGAAAAAAGAGAAACTGTTCTTAGATTTCTTCTAAAAAAAAACAATTGGTTTTTTTTTCAGAAAAAAACCAGTTGGTTTAAACCGTGCCAACCCTGCTTTCTGACTTTGCCGATAATGAAAACTGTGACATTTTCGATGATGATACCAAACACATAGACTTAAAATAATTTCACCTCGATGACCAAACCATACAGGTAGACAAAGAAAATTTACAACTCTTCCACTCAGATTTTGAAGGCTTCAAATAGAAACTAAAAAAGGACTAAAGGGGATGCGACTTAAAAAACGTGTTAAGTTGCGCTGACAACTTAACAAAAATATGGAGCGTCTAAGGAGAGGGGTCTGCGTCCCGCGCTCTGATGGTTTTAATACCAATTGACATCACCTTAATTTTTAAAAAAAATTATGTAAAACCATTTAAAACCCAATTTAAATATTTAATAAAATTTTAGAATCTTAAGTTAATAAAAATGAGGCACCCTACACTGTTCAGAAAACTTTGATTAAAGTTAGTTCAATGAGACACTGTTGACAAAAGCAGCATTCCCTCAGGTGTGGCGTTTACGACGGGTGCGGCGATTATGATATTTTTAAGCTTATTCAGACCAATTTTGAGGAGTGCAGTGCTTCTTCCATAAAATACGGTAATTAGTTGAAATTCTGTTCCAAAAATTGAAGGCATTCATTGAGGTGATCTGTAAAGCTTAATCATTAGACATTTTGTCTGCTCAAATCCTTGGAGTTTGTTTCTGAATTCCTGTACTATCAAATCAAAGACGAGCTTTTATTATAAGCATCTGAAAGTCGTGTAAATTAAGTTCTTAAACTAGGGAAATTAAATAACACTTCTGGGTAATTTCAGTGATGCATTTTTGCAAATGTATTTCTGGAGTAAAGGGGCGATTCCATGGAGAGTGTCACACACGAAACGCAGGCTTTAATTTGCATTTATTCAATTATTTATTAAATTTTAATGTTAATTCTGATTTTAATTGGTATGGTAAATAAGTTATTAACATATTTTTTAGTTTAAATGTGTGTAAGTAAAACTCACAGAAGTATATCATTTAATTTCATTACTCAAAATGTGCTTTTTTTCTACTTCAGAAAAAAAGCACATTTTGAGTATGAAATTAAATGATATATTTCTGTGAGTTTTACTTACACACATTTAAACTAAAAAATATGTTAACTTATTTACCATAACACCTAAAATCAGAATTAACATTAAAATATAATAAATAACTGAATAAATACAAATTAAAGCGTGCGTTACGTGTGTGACTCTCCGCATGGAATCGTCCAAAGATCAGTTTGTTGTGCATAGGAGTATATTTAGCATAGGGATTTTTTTTTAAGTTTTTAAACAGTCAAATCATTCAAAATAATGCTTTTATTTTGAAAAATTAATCTCAATCTTTGTACTACACATAAGTTCATCAGATACATTTGGACGAATTTATACTTGACAGCAAACTGTTTCCCATTTTCTGTTTTGATTTAATGAATTTATACTAGGGATGCAACGGATATCCGGCAAATATCCGATATCCGGCACATCCGGCTGATTTTTCAATATCCGAAATACCGTCGGATATCCGAATCACAATCACCGGATATCCGACTTCTCTGCCGGATATCCGGCAATGCGTAACAAAGCAAATATATAAGGATAAGAGAAATCGTTTGACCCAAACAGTGCCAAACGACTTTTGTTTATAATGCAAAATATGAAAGTAAGTCCACTATTTATGAATAAAAGGTAATTCCCAAAAGTTTAAAGAATTACCAGCTTTCCTAACATTGGTATTTGAACTCTTTAAGAATTTATGTTTACATCTTTTAGAAAATTGTACCTTTACTTTCAGAATGTGAAACAAAATCTGAAGTTGTTTATTAAAGTATGACTTTATTAATTTTCTTTCTCTCTTTTAAGTTTAACAATTAAACAGGCCTATTTTTACTTTCTTCTATCTTCAATAGAAGAAAGTATTGTAACTGAGATTTTTTTCGATTTCTGGTTTTCGGTGGGCTTAGACGTTTTAGGGGTCAGAGATCCCAAAACATGCTTATACAAAATGTCTGTCTGTCTGTCATCATACCATCAAAAAGTGTATGAAGTTATGCATAGAATTGAACCAAATTTTTTGTGAATATTTTTGGCTATAACCATCTGGCCCTTCTTCAATATTGGAACATTCCACTAGAAGGGGGCGCTGTAATTGTGATTTTTGTGCCATCAAAAAGTGTATGAAGTTATGCATAGAATTGAACCAAATTTTTGTGTATGTTTTTGGCTGTGGCCAGCAGGTCCTTCTTCAATATGGAAGCATTCTGTCAGAAAGGAGTGCTGCTATAATTGCGATTTTTGTGCCATTTTTATTATTGTACTGTCAAAAAGTGTCTGTTAAATATGTAATAAGTTATCCATATAATCGAACAAAATTTTTTGTGTATGTTTTTAGCTATGTCCAGCAGGTTCTCCTTTAAATTAGAAATATTCCACCAGAAGGGTGCGCTGTAACAGTGATTTTTGTGCCATTTTCATTCTTGTATGTACCATCGAAAATTGTATGAAGTTATGCATAGAATTGAACAATTTTTAGGGGTATGTTTTTGGCTATGGCCAACTGGTCCTCCTTGAATTTGAAAATAGTCTGCTGGAAGAGGGCGCTATAATAATGATTTTTGTGTTATTTCCATTATTTTACCATCGAAAAGTGTATGAAACTAAGCATAGAATTGAACCAATTTTTTGTGTATATTTTTGGCTATGGCCATCAGTTTTTCCTTGAATTTGGAAATATTCCACCAGAAGGTGTCACTGTGACAGCGTTTTTTGTAAAATTTTCTCAATTTTTTGCATTTTTTGTACTGTATAATGGTGGCTCGTGAAGTCATGGGAACTTCGCATCCTGCTAAGCTGTCTATTCACAATCAGCTGATGTACAACAGAATAACGAAAAAAATTATTGATTTTAATAAATATCATGATTGAGATGAACTTATTCTTATTTTGATTAATTGACGCAGAAATCTTAGATCAAAATCAAAGTTGGTATAATATTGAACTAATAATATCAAAGTATTAACATTTAAAACTACTTTTAGAAATATTAAGACGTATGAGATAGAAGAAAGTTTTGGGATTGGCACATCCAATTAGTTATATTTGTAACCAGAGTTGTATAATATAGACGCACTCCCGCACGCCGTGCATGGAAAATTTTCCGCAAAATTCGGAACTTTGCGGAAAATTTCTTAGAAAAGAAAAGTAGTTTTTGTTCTTGTATTTTTTTTTTAAATACCAAAAAATTAAAAATGTTCTCCAATTTCATGTACGATTTATTTATTGTTTGATAGGGGTGATTCTGTTCCGAATTTTCCGAAAATTTAAAACATTCGGTTCCGAAAAAAAAAAAAAAAAAAAAAAAAAAATCGCCCATCAGTCCGAAAATTCAGACACAAAAAAAATCACTGAAATATATTCCGGATTTCAACAAATGATCGCCGAAAATAAACCAATTCCGTCAATCGTTCGCAGAGAAAATACCCAATTTTGTCAAAGCATCACGGAAAAAATGAAAATTTCGTTAAAGGACCGCGGGAAAACGCTAATTTCTTTAAAGAATAATCGTGGACAAAAAAAATTTCTTGTCAAAGAATAGCAGAAAAAACGCAAATTACATCAAAGAAGTGCAGGAAAAAAATGAATTTCGTAAAACATAGCGGAAAAAGCGCGAATTTTGTCAAAGGATCGTGAAAAAAATCCCGCAAATTTCATAAAAGAATCGCGGAAAAGAACTAATTTCGTTAAAGGATCGCGAAAGAAACACAAATTTGGTAAAAGGGCCGCGGAAAAAGCACGCATTTAGTCAAGGGATCGCGAAAAAAAAAATGAATTTTCTCAAAAGGCCACAGAAAAAACACGAATATCGTCAAAGGATTGTGAAAAAAAAAAAAAAGCGAATTTCATCAAAGAATCGCAGAAAAAAGCAAATTTTGTGTAAAAGCGCAGGAAAAAAACTAATTTCGTAAAAGCATAGCGGAAAAAGCACGAATTTTACCAAAAGATCATGAAAAAAATGAAAATTTCGGCAAAGAACCGCGGAAAAAACTAATTTCATCAAAGGATTGCAAATTTCGTCAAAACGCCGTGAAAAAAGCTTGAATTTCGTCAAAAGATCGCGAAAAAATGCAAATTTCGTCTAAGGATAGGAGAAAAAAAGTGCATTTTGTCAAAGGATCTCTAAAAAAGCACGAATTTTGTCAAAAAAATGCAAATGTCGTCAAAATATCGCGGAAAAACGGAAATTTTGCCAAATGATTGCGGAAAAAAATGAGAATTTCGTCAAAGGGCTGCAATAAAAACTCATCGGTCTCTTTAATGATGATACCTAAGAATGGACCTCTCCTTACAAAATGTGATTCCGTTGTTTCAGAAGCAATGTCCATTATTGCATTTTGTGAGAAGAGGTCACAATATTAAGGATTGGTCTGTTTCTAAATGCATTGACAAAATAACTGATAAGAATTCACCCTTTCATATCATGGATTTTTAGTTTTATTATTTTTTTAGCCTACATAATTATTCTGTAATTAATATTAATTTTTAAATTAAACGGTAATTATTTTAAAACTACTATTTAAAATTCATACAGTCAAAGTAATATAACACGTAATTGTATTAAACATTAAATTTGCAGAAAGTTTTTGACCCAATATTTATGTGCGCAGAAAGTTTTTGGTTTCATGCGAGTCTGTAACTTCATTATAAATAAAATATTTAAAATTAAAAGTAATTTTCTTTTTACTTATAAATATCACAGTAATTTAACTTAAAATAAAACTAAATGTGATTCAAAGCAAAACACTATTAAATAATTAAAACAGAAAAAAGGCATCAACTAAACCTTTATTTGGAGAAAATCACTCTTTAATCATGGGTATATTAGTAGATATTTTATGTTTAAATTATAAAAAGAATGTATGTATTTCTTTGTGAAAATACTCTACAATTATAGGCATATTTAATTGGTTAAAATTTGTTACACAAATTATCAGCATTTCATTGTACAAATTAATTATTAGCAGTTATCAATATACTCAACCCCATATCCAAATCCAGTAGTAATTATCAGCATTTCATTGTACAAATAAACAAAATATTTTAATGTTTAAATAACATTTTTTTATACAACATTATTAATATACATTACATGTCTTGAATGGCAGATACATGTCTTGAATTTCGAGATGGGATGGTAGGATTCGTGCCCTAAAGAATATTGGGGGCGGGAGACTCCTGTTTCCAAAAAAATCATTTTCCGAAAATGTTTCTTTGTAAAACGACGATGAAGTCTCAGGACCGGCTGACAAACTTCGTGATATTTTCCACTATCAATTGGCAGATTTCACAGTTTCTTCTTACAAAAAATTGACAAAATTCATGTTTGTTTTTCTGCATCTGACAAAAAAATTTTGCGATTTTTCTCCGCGACCGACTGTACGAATTTCTTGATTATTTTTCTGGAGACAGATTGGTGAATTTCATAAATTTTTTTTCGCAGTCAATTGGCAAATTTAGAAATTTTATTCTGTGACCGATTGGCAAATTTCCCTGTTTGTTCTTGTGACATACTGATGAAAGTAACGAATGTTTTTCTGCATCCGATTGAAAAATTTTGCATTTTTTTTCTGCGACCAGCTGAGGAATTTCACAGTATTTGCTCGTGACGGACTGGTAAATTTCACGATAGTTTTCCATGATCGATTGACGAATTTTGTGATATTTTCCCACTGTCGATTTCCCATGAACTTCAGTTTTTTTTCTCGCAACCAATCAACAAATTATTTTATTTATTTTCACCATGATTGACGAAATCAGCAATGTTTTTTCTGTGACCGTTTTACGTATTTTGCGATGTTTTACCTGTCTGCCCAAAATAGGAAATAACTAAAAGGGCAGCAACGGCCACTGGAGACTAAGCTCTATCAAATTGGCAAATAGTCAGCACTAAACAAAATGAGATTACACTTGTGATGCACATGAAAAAAAAATAACTTTGATGAACTTAAAAAAAAAAAAAAAAACATAATTAGAAACAACAAACTAGTTGTTTCTCGCAATTAACAGAAATTAGGACATGACTTTTTGAAATCAACCTTTTCTCGTGTAATAGAAGAAATCAATTGACTATTCCCTTTTCAAACTTTGGATATGGATTTCATAGCGTAGATTCCAATGCGTAGAACATAGTTCAATTAACGAAAATACCAGTGATTACAGTTTTGACTATAATTCCATTAAGGATATAATAAAAAAAATTGTTCAGAAGTGACATACCATCACAGATGTGCATTATTCATGTAAGTTAAAAATTAATGCACATCAGATTTTACAAAGTTTTCTAAAACTTTTTAAGAGAGCATAACCATGTGTTTCCGATAATTTCTAAAGTTATAAAATCGCTCCGTACTGTTTGTCAAAAGTGTAACTTCTGAAAGAGGCAAGGAGAGTATGCAAAATGGAATAAAATCTAAATTAAGAAATTCATTTAGCAACCCGATTGTTAATTGCCCATAACATTGGGTGAAAATTGAAAAATAGACATGGTATATATAAAGCTTGATTCTGTTCCTTTGTCTTAATAAAATAAAAATTTTGAATAATTATCTTGAGTTGTTAATTTAAATTGTTTCAATGGTATTTTGTCATGTCTGTATAAATGTAATTCTTTAAGTAGCACATAAAAAATAACGGGGTGTAAAGATTTTTTTTTCCCTTTCTAACAGTTCAACTCCCCTGCATTTATAAATTTTGGGTACGAAACTCCCCTCCTGGGAAAACTTGAATTCAAGCCATGATATTCAAAGAGATATAGTTTTTGTAAATTATATTTCAATACATTTAAAATGTTTCAATGATGTGTGAAACATGTTTGTAATTTATTGTTTTGAAATGACATTATATAGAGAAATAATTCAATATATAACTAAAAACATATCTAGGGCCGGATATCCGGCCGGATATCCGAATCCGGCAGACGAAGGAGCTTCGGATATCCGGTATCCGATATCCGGCAAAATCAATATCCGGTGCATCCCTAATTTATACATTTATTGTTATTTTTTTTAATACTTTGTAAGTTACAAAAAGGAAATAACAATCATATGTACAGCTATAATTCATTTTATTGTATGAATAACTGTTAAAATGTGTCTAAATTATACGAGTTTGGCCTTATTGTATAGATGGAAAAAAAATTCCACCTTTTTTCCCATTTCCCACTTTCATATGCCTGTGTGTGTGCCCCAGGTGCCAGATCAAAAGGCAAAAAGGGTGCCAAATGAAGATTTTGTCTGTCGTTTTTTGCATGTCTATATTCAGCACTGTATTGTTAAAATCGTTCTTTATGGGGTATGTCAAAGCATAGAAGGATCTAAGTATGATACAGGATAAAGATCCTGTATAAAGCAGAATTTTTTTTCGGTTCAATTCCATTTTCAAAGTTTTAATGAATTAATATTTGACAACGGCTATTGCACCGTAAGATATGGTTACTAAATGATAGTAATATTGTCATACCTGTTCTTATCACTTTCTGGCAGTATCTCCATTTTATATATCTTTTATTTACTTTTATTAATCATATCTATTTTAATTAAATAATTTCATTCACGTTATAACTCTTACTATCTTTATTAAATATACTTACTTTCTGTTCAACAGGTTTGTTTACTTGTTATTAAATTCCTCTATTTATTTCCTCCTTTATTAAATATATACTTTATTAAGTTCATAATAGTTATATATGGTTCACTTATCTTATTTCTATTACTCTTTTTTTTAAAAACCTTCGTTTTCGTGTACTCATCCTTACTTTCACGTGTTTATTTCCGATAGATGCAGGGTTGTCTCGGACAAAATATCATTTTGTCCACTTTTAATAAATTGAAAATTAAAAATACAGAACTTAACAATAATAAATAAATATATTGATTCTTCCCATTCAAGAAACAACTTTTATACCAAAATATCACACATACACAGCAGTATATGTGAAATATTTTGTGTGGACATGAAAAACTGTTCATTTGGAAGTTTTTTTATGCAAACATGTTTATAAATAAAATGTATATCAATATTTAGTTATAATGTAATAAATAGCAATTGGAAAGCATATGCATTTGCAGTAAATTTTAATTTGTTTATATGGCAGTTCCATTGTAATTAATAATCAATTTACAAAATTAAAAATAGAAATAAAACATTTTTTAATCTTTGACAACCTCAAATCTTATTTATTTATTTTTAAGTGATGATGAAATAATAAGTTGATTTTAATGAAGAAAATGCCACATTGAAATGAAACCTGTGCTTGTAATGACTTTAATAATTTAATATATGCATAAAAACATTCAGTATAGTATACACATTTTACGATGGGCAAAACATCAGTAAAAAGTAGTAAAATATAATGATAAAAATTTTCTTTTAATTAAAATATTAAAAGTAAAATAACCACGAAATAATAAAGAAATTAACAGAAAAGCATAAAATGAAATTTTGTTATTCAAGATACATAAAGGTTGTAAAATATTTAATAGTCGTCAAATGCAAAAATGTCAAATCATATCATTGACAATACTTTCTCAATTACACCTAATTTTATAGATGTTGGCTGTGGAAATGAAAAAGGTATAATTTACTACAGAGTTTGGAATGGCTGCTTTATTCTAATTCAACATTCTACTTCAGCATTACCTAAAGGTATAATTTTATTTAATGATATTGTTTATTAAGTAATATTGGCTATTGCTGGTTTTTATATTGCTTTTCTCTATTAAAAAAGTCCTTCCGGCCAGTGCCGGGAGGAAGAGGTAGCTTTCATATTCCTTATTTTAAAAAAGCCAACTTATATTATTCAAACACACGAAGCTCAATTAAGTGGAAACCGAATGTAGGAGATACAATACTAATTTTTATCAATACTAAATCATTATGAATGAGAATTTCGCAAAATTAGTCAGCTTTATCCAAGCTGCTTTTATTTAAAGTAACTTATATTTCGCTGCCAAATTCGGCGATTTCTTAAAGTGCCTGCCATTTTTAGACAACATGGTGGATGAGGCTAACCAGTGAACTTGGTCGAGACCTTAGTAATTGCTGTGCACATGCTCACTCACATAGGAATCGGTTGATACATACGAGTGCTGTCGCACGCAAAAAAATCAGATTTTTCAAAATGTCACCCACATTAGAAATTGAAACTGCTATATCTGAGCCATTTTTTAAGATAAAGACAAACAAAAAATGCTCCTGAATCCTTATATCAAGGTCAAATACTTAAGAAAGAAACCTTTTTCAATTTCTAATTTTTTTGCTCCTCACTTTAAATATATATTTTTTTAATTTAATGGCCGCCATTTTGAAACAAGATGGCTGATGAAGCTGGCCAGCGAACTTGGTCGTGATATTGATGTATACTATCCACATGCCTTCTTCCATCGAAATAGGTGAATACGTGTGGTATCGCGAGACAAATACAAGTTCGTTTCAAAGTGTTAGCCATGATAGAAATTCAAAGTGCTATAATTCAACCACTTTTTAAGATATAAACAAAAGAACAAATTTTCAGAAACAAAAACTGCTCCAGAATCTTTGTATCAAGGCCAAACACATAAAAAAAAATCTTTTTCATTTTCCAATTTTTTAATACCTCATTTTAAATTTTAAATTACATTTTTTTTAAATGGCAACCCTTTTGAAACAAGATGGCGAATGAAGCTGGCCAACAAACTCGGTCGAAACATTGGTATGTACAGACCAAGTTACATTCAAATCGGTTTATAAATAAGCCTGTTATTGCGTGACAAAAATCAGGGCGTTTCAAAATGTCAGCCACGCTAGAAATTCAAAATGCTATAACTCAGCCATTTTTTAAGATATAGACGAAACAAAAACTGCTCCCGAATCTTTTTATCGAGGTCAAACACATAAGAAAAAATATTTTTTCAATTTTTTGGTACCACATTTCAAATTTAAATTTTTCTTAAAATTTTAAATGGCCGCCATTTTTAAACAAAATGGCGGATGAAGCTGGCCAACGAACTCGGTCGAGACATTGGCCTGTACTATGTATAAACGAAGTTACTTCCAAATCGGTTCATAAATACGCCTTTTCTCGCGTGACAAAATTCAGGACGTTTCAAAATGTCAGCTTCGCTAGAAATTCAAAATGCTATAACTCAGCCATTTTTTAAGATATAGACGAAACAAAAACTGCTACGGAGTTTTTGTATAAAGGTCAAATACATAAGAAAAAAATATTTTTCCATTTCCATTTTTTTGGTACCACATTTTAAATTTTTTTAAAATTTTTAAATGGCCGCCATTTTGAAACAAAATGGCGGATGAAGCTGGCCAACGAACTCGGTCGAGACATTGGTATGTACTATGTACACACCGAATTACATCCAAATCGGTTTATAAATACGAGAGTTACAGTGTGACATAGGTCAGATATATATATATATTGATATATATATATATATATATATATATCAATTTTGAACAGAGGGTGGTTTCGGGGTCTGGGGGTCATGATCGATGAAAATATACCAAAATTTTTTGAAATCGCTTTCCTCGGAACGGCTGCAATAGGTAGCTTTTTGTAAAGAAAGCTACCTAAAAGTCCAATGTTTCCTGCAAAAGCCACCACCCTAGCATTTCATTCAATACTTCAGTAAGTTAATTTTTTATTGTCCTGTTTATAAATAATGTTTACAATAATTAAAATATTTATCCTTAAAGGGTATATAAAATACAGAATTCTGGTGACACAAGCTTTATTTTCAGAGATTTCCTTGTTATAATACATGTTTCTTCTTACCTAATGTATCAATATAATACCTCGTCTTGTTAGCTGATTATGTCATGAATTTCTCTGCTAATAACCTTTGAAAACAAAGATAAAAACAATACCCAAAATGTTTCAACAACAAAGTAGAATGTTTCAAATCTTTCTTTATTTTATTAAATCTTTCGACCTTTTTATGAAAATTTTATAACTTAAGGCAGGAATAACTATTATAGATGTAAAAGCAATCACTAATAGGATTAGAGCCAGTAGCAGTACAGTGCAGCATGGCAGTAGGCGCTGCAGATTATTTTAGACCTTTCTGAATAATCTTATCTAACAACTTAAAAATACATAAAATTTTGTCTCTAGATTTTTTTTTGAGAATGTAATTTTTTCGAATTTTATATATTTTGATTTTTTATAATAGTAAGCATGGTTCACCACTGTTGACTGGCAAATTGGCACAGATATTTTGCTACTGGGAGATCAAATTGAAAAATTGTATTGTGATATAACATGGTTTGGTAAGTCTTGTATTTCATATGTACCTATAGTTAAGTAGATTCATGTATTGTTGGATAGAAGAGCTAATTTCGATTCAATCTCAATTCTAAAAAAGTAACTGCTGTCGCAATTTGTTCTACTGTGACCTTTTGACTTTTCAAAATATGAAAACTGGTACTTTTATAGAGAAATGTTGATAAACATGCTTCAGTAGTAGACAGTTTTCAAATCAAAGAATTATTTTAAGCGCTATTTAAAATTAAAGTTGCACAAAATTGTTTGGTTAAAGTTTTATAGGATCAAAAACTATGCATAACAATTTAACAATCTCTTGCAGGCACATGTTTGACTATTTTGTAGTGTGCAGTGTGCAATCTTTTTTTAGCCCCCGGTACGGTATGCTATTTCTTTCTCCCTGCTTATTTTGTGTATTCCAAAAAATAACGTTACCTTACAGAAGCCAGCCGTAAAACAAAGCAGTATGATTAAATAATCTATAGAAAATTTTTTAACTTCTAAGCATTGCACATTTTCAATTTTTATACCGTCATATTGGAAAAAAAATTTATTTTAAATGCATTTTCTCTATTTATTTTTGAAATATTATTTTTTTTTTGTAGTTTTTAGAGCCATTTGCTTAATATTGGCAATGGAAGTACTCCATTTTTGTAGAAAGTAAAGGAAAAATAGTTCTAAAATAGTAATTATATATTTTTGTTGCCATTTTCTCATAACAACCGAAAGAAAATGTAATTAAAATACGTGCTATTTTGAAAAAAATATAAACAAATGATTTCTGTTAAAACAATGGAGCTATTATAAACTATATTTAATTTTAAGTATCTATGAATCATTAGATAGACGGTTTTTTTTTTTTCGATTTTCTTGAATGACGGAATCTTTTTGCTGCATTTGTGCATTATTTCGTGATAGTAATGTGCTATGCGTGCTTTACTGTACATGTTTAAGAGTAGATCGTAAATGTGGAATTCTTAAGCGGATGCAAATGACGTCATTTTACATAAAATAAAACGTGTGCTTTAAGCCTTAAAATTGAAATATGTTTTGTACTGCAGTAGAGTCCCGCTTAACCGAGTTATTTTCTTCTGATGGACTGGTGGCTTCTATTATGAAACATTTATTATAAATGCAGTGTTAGATGAAGGTGAAAGAGCAGCCTTAAAAAGTTAGAACTCTGATTTTCTGGTCAGAATGGTGGGGGGGGGAGGGGGGGGGGGAAATGGTCAAAAAAATTATGACCATTTTTTTCCCCCATTCTGACCAGAAAATCAGAGTTCTATCTTCTTACGGCTGCTCTTTCATCTTCACCTAACGCTTCATTTATAATGGCTGTTTCATAATAATAGAAGCCATCAGCCCATCAGAAGAAAATGAAGTAATGGAAATGCCGGGGGCGACACTAAATTCTGTAAAAGCAGAATTCCTGTTCTCTAGTTTATTATTATTTATCTGTTTTTATTATTATTATTATTATTAAAAATTTCACTATTGCAATAGATTTATTTCATATTTTGAAAAAAACTTTTTTTTCACTTATTGTTGCCAATTATTAAAAAAGCATAAATAATATTTCCAAATATCTCTCAGCTGAAAAATATGGTTACATGTGAACATTAAAACAGAAAGAAAACTTTAAAATAATTAAGCTTTTAGAGAGGATGTATTTTTTATTAAAAAAGAGTACATAATCAATACATAAAAATGTTTTTTCGCTTTTTATATTTTCACATTATTTTTGTAATTACAATTCACCATACATAAATTTATTTATTATTTAAATATTATTGCATTAAACTTGTCTTTTGTTCTTTGCTGCTACCTCAGGCCAATGACTCATTATATTTTTGTAAGAAGGTGTGAATCCGCTGTTCTGTTTTCATTTAATCGCAAGGCAACATTTATAAACAGGAATTAAAAATATACATAGAAATTCTGTGTCAACTTAAAAAAGTTGATAAAAATTAGAAAAAAGCGTAGCCCTAATGCTTGATAATATGAATCTCTCCATACAACTTACTAGAAATTGAATTAGGACTGAATAAATGTGTGCTAGTGAAGCAGGGATTTTAAAAATTTGTTTAGACATCTTTCATGAACATGTCGAAAGAGTAGGCTAAATTATAAGAACATTTTTATTTTACAAGCATGCAGAGAGCTGGAGCCGGAGAGCTCCGGAGCTGTGTTTTCCCTAGAGCTGGAGCTCTTAATTTTCCCCTGGTCCAGGGCTCCTTTAGTTTTTAATATTCTTTTAAATCTTTTTTTTTTTTTTTTCAGTCTTTTAAATTTCCAGGCTTAAAATATTTTACTTATATCATTATTCAGTATTTGAATTATATCCTTTTGAGGGTTGTTTTTTTTAAATTAGAGATTGAAAACGTCTCAAAACATGGTAACACTACTTTACTTCTACTTTCTACTTGAGCTAGGTGACAACACTATTTGAAAAATATGGCCGTTTGTTGTCTACATGTGTAGTTGTACAATTTTGGTTGTTTGAAAAGTGTAGAAGAAATTTAAGATTTTTGTGCTTAAAATTCCACCAAACTTTCTATTTTAAAAGCAAAAGCTAAAAGATGTCATATTTTCTGAACAAACGTTTCAAGTTTGATGAGAAGAAGAATGCATTTTGTCAGATCTTTAATGAAGGTAAAGGAAGAAAGAATTTGTGAGCAAAAAATTAAATGTGTAAATTAAAATCTGCAACTTAAAAGCGCAAAGTCGGAGCCGAGCTGGAGCCGGAGCCACAGTGTTTTATCTAGGAGCAAAGCTGGAGCATCAAAAATTGTTCAGCTCCGGGTCACTGCAAGCATGCAATAAATCTTGAGCTTTTATCAGTCCGGAACTTGCTAAGTATGAAGATCTTGCCAAGGAGTTGAGTGTGAACAATTGCACTGTAAGGTCAAATCGATTGTTGTCGGCTCTCTTGGATCCTGGAACCCTTCAAATGATAGTGATATGTTGAATATGTGCTTACAAATATGCTAAAGTGATCAGACGAATAATAGTCAGCTAAACTATCTTGTTTTCACTGGACATCTATTTTGAATGCATGAGACAAATTCTCCAGGGTTCAGGGAGTCGTCAAAGATAGTCATACCCACTGTTTAGCCAGATAAATTGCATTTTTAAATGTTATTGTGTTTTAATCCCCATCACTTTTTATGTGATGTAGTTTGTATTTGTATTTTTATGCTTTTTATTGTTCTTTAAATAAAGTTTGTTGAATTCACAAGGTTCTGAGATAAAGAACCACAGACTGACTTAGGCCACATGGACACACACTTTTTATAAGCACGTTTAATGTAAATATCCAGACTCACATTGTTTAACATTTTCCATAGTTTCCCATGACAATGAAAGGATGAAGTAGGGAGAATAGAGATTTCCTTGAGAAGCCTATTGAAATTATATGGATCATGGGTACCTGCAAGGCAGGCCAATTGTTCCTCCCTGAATTATCAAATTTAACTAAACAGGTTTTCTTTTTCTCTCATGATTTTGAAAAAAAGGAGAAACATTTATTCTTGGGTGATTTAAAATTATTAACAATAGGGAACTAAGATTTTCCTTGCATCCCCTGTGAAAGACAATTTTAAGTTTTGATTTCCTTTATATGTTTTTGTGTTTGTAAATTATCTTAAACAGGAGTTCAAAGTCTTCTTAATCTAATAAAAAAAATAATAACACTCTTTCAGTTCTTTATTTTAAATAAAGATGGTACAAGTTTATAAGTAAACACCCATCTGATAATTCTGCAACAAATTATCATAGAAGAAAGTTACAGGTATCAAGCATAAAGTCTATTTTTAAATTATGTATATAAAATTTGCTTAGAGGTCATCTGCATATTTCAATAGCAATGTCGAAATCCAAATTTTCATGAAATCCGTACGATTAGTTTCCGATAAATTAATGCTTTTAAAATTAGCCTATTTTAGGGGCTATATCAGTATACTTGATTGTTGAAATGCTACAGAATGGCTATGTCACTTCTGTTGTGTTATTTCTTGCCAATATGACCATTTCACTCGCTTAATATGTTTCGGCTATTGCCAGCACAAATATTTCAATAAAATGAGTAAAATATATTTTTTCAAATTAAGCTTCTCTGCACATCATAGATGGCCCTTAAACTATACTTTTGACGTTTTTTAATGATAATTCGAAAACTACTTGAAAGAAAAATTTGAAATTGAGAATTCGCATGCAGGACATAATAAATATAAATCTATAAAAAAAAATGCAGGTTGTAATTCATATTTTTTTCGAATATTAATTTCATAATTCATATTTTTAAATTACAAATTCAATGTATTAATGTTTGGATTTTTTAGTATTATATCCACGCTCAAAATTATTACACTAGGATTATAATTTCAGGAGATATTAATAAAAATATGAAAATGTAATTTAACATTACAAGCTGTAAATTTTCAATATTTATAATTCTAAAACTTACCATCCAAGTGACTTGAAATTTTGTTTCTAGGCATAGTTTGATCCAAAGATTTAAAATATATTGTCAAACTTAGGTGTTGCCATTGAAAAAAACTAAGTTTGGTCTGGTTTTGATTTGTAGATGGCCCCTAAGCAAATGTTATATACATCATTTAAAAGTAGACTTTATTTCCAATCCATTGGTACCAGTAACTTTTTTCTATTATAATTGGTTGCAGAGTTAGTAGTGGGTGTTTACTTTTTTTCCACGACTGTACATGAATGTTCCAAAATCTTGCCAATCTTGGGCCTCCCTGGGTTTTGTTTTAGAATTGTTTATGTGCTGGTTGTTCCAAATGCACCAAGTGTTGGGTATCCTGCTGCTATAAGGGTCCACAACATAGACACAAGCTTTGCTCATTTAGACAATAGGCTTCCAAAAGACCCTTATATTAAATCTCAATCACTCTGGTTAAAAGATCAACCTCTAAGGACCTGACAGATTCTGAGGCATACGGTTTTACTTCTCATCTCCTCGAAGTAATATTATGTAGTACTATGTACATGAGTTCAGTTTAATATCAGTGTTGAATTTGGACACTTTTCTCCGGGAGGGATTTCTGTGGTTGCAGGGGGGGGGGGGGCATTATAGACTTCCGGGGGAAATTGCACTTTTTGAACATTGAAAATACAAAATCTCAAATCTTCCAAGGGGACATCTCATTGCTCCGGGGGGGGGGGTGTCCCTCTGGGCCACCCCCTGAATTCAACACTGCTATATATCCTTCCGGGGAGACATTGAAATTCAAACCTGTTTCTCATTTGATAGCCGGATGGAAATAAATAGGAAACAGGTCATGCTTTGTGCTGCATGTCTCCTTGTTGTGTGGCATGCCCAACAGTCTAACTCAAAAAATGTGCCCTATATGACAAATGATGTCACACTAAAGTAGGTTATAATAAATATTCTGTGGCATAACTCCATTCTCTTAAATTAAGGGTGAAATTGAAGCATGGACCTTTCCTGTTTCTCTGGAACCACCAGCATAGCGGTTGTCAGGTCTAATGTTAATGAGTAGTATGCTTAATGCAAGTTACTGCTTAATTAATTTTATTTCCTTTATGTATTGTGTTTATCTGAGTATCATTATCTACGTACTTGAGTTATGTACACATTCTCTTTTCTATGATATTAAGATGAGTGAAGTGTATAAAAGGATATTATTCCAAAAGAGGGGCTAATGTTTCCCAATAGAACAAAGATAGTACAATACCCAGGAATTTGACAATGAAAGGGAAAGTTGTGAACAAAAGATAATTTCTTATGATGACCTGTCGGTAGGCAAGCAAGCCAGTAGATCACGTTGGGGGCTCTTGAAAATATAGGTGTAAACCTCAGAGTCTGGAAGGAAGAAGGGATATTGAGAGCAGAAGATAATCAGTTTTTTATGTTGAAAGTCTGAAGTGGAGGTTGAAGGTAGTGGCTTATGCTGTTTGCACAGAGTGTTTCCTTGAGAAGTGCATGTGATGAGAATTCAGGCAGATCAATGAAATTCGCGATTTTTCCGCGACCGATCAAAAAACTGATTTTTACATGTCTGATCGACAAAATTCGCAATTTTTCCGAAACCGATCGACAAAATTCGTTTTTTACGCGTCTGATTGACGAAATTCGCGATCTTTTCGTGGCCGACCAACAAAATTCGCAATCTTTCGGAGCCCGATTGACAAAACTCGCGATTTTTCTGTGTTTGTTCGACGAAATTTGCGACTTTTCAGCCCCTGATCGACAAAATTCCGGATTTTTCCGCGCCGGATAAACGAAATTCGCAATTCTTAGCTGACTCTTATGAAATTTGCTGTTTTCCCCCGCAGCAAATTGACAAAATTCGCATTTTTCTCCCAATAATCTGACGAAACTCACGTTTTTTCCGCTGCCGATCAACGAAATTTTCAATTTTTCCGCGTATCATCGACTAAATTCGTAATTTTTCCGTGCCCCTATCAACGAAATTTGCGATTTTTCTGAAGCCGATCAGTAAAATTCGCGATTCTTAACTAGCTCTGACGAAATTTGTAACTTTTTCCCGCGGCAAATTGACGAAATTCTCGATTTTTTTTTCCAGATAAACAGACGAACACGCGATTTTTTCGAAGACGATCAATGAAATTTGAGGTTATTCCTCTCCTAATCGACAAAATTCGCGATTCTTAACTGACATGACAAAATTTGTCATTTTTTCCTGCTGCAAATTGACGAAATTCGTGGGGTTTTTTCTCACGACTGGGTAAACTTATGATTTTTCCGCAGCCGATCAATAAAACTTTCAATTTTTCCGCGTATCATCTACAAAATTGGCGATTTTTCCGTGCCCGATCAACGAAAATTGCGATTTTTCCGACCCTGATTAACAGAATTTGCGATTTTTTCGTGCCCGAGCAACGAAATTCTCAAATTTTCCCGAGCCCGATAGACAAAACTAGTCATTTTCCGTGGCCGATCGGCGAAATTTGCGATTTTTTTCGTGCCCTAGAGACAAAATTCGCGATTTTTCCGTCCCTTATCAACGAAATTGCGATTTTTCCGCGCCTGATCGACAAAATTCGCGATTCTTAAATGGCTGACGAAATTTTCAGTTTTTTTCGGCAAAGTGACAAAATTCACGATTTTTTCTTGCGATTTATGGACAAAAATTGCATTTTTTCCAGTTATAAATTGACGAAATTCGCGGGCCATAGGTTGTGCATCCCTAATCTAGTGCATAGATAATAGCCCAAAGTGTTATTTAACTTAGGGCAGGATCTGCTGTATCTGGGCCTATAAATGAAAATATTGTGTTTTAATGTAAATATTTAAGTATTTTGTAAAAAAAAAAGTCCATTTAATATTATTTGAAGTATTCTAAGGACTGATTCCCAGCCTCCTTACTTCATGTCCAGCACCTATACCGGTGGTGGCAGCTTATCAATTAAGGAGTATATACTGGGTGTCCTAAAAATGACTGACTGATTTTAAAATTCAATAACTTGCAAATGGTGACAGATATTAAAAAAATTCTTGCAGGAGGGTTATGCATAAGGTCAAAAGTTTTTTACAGTGATTTTCGGTTTTTGTTTGAATTACAAACAACAGATGGCGCTGTAGGCCATAGGCGCTAAATTCAGGCTCGATTTTTGGTACTTTCGGACCCGCTCAATACATTTTAATTTCCTTTTTCCGCATGGAAGAAGAGAAAGGCCAAAAAAATCGAGTCTGTATTTAGCGCCTATTGCTTACAGCGCCATCTATTGTTTGTAATTTGAACTAAAATCGAAAATCACTGTAAAAGGAACTTTTGACCTTATGCATAACCCTCCTGCAAGAATTTTTTAAATATCTGCCACCGTTTGCAAGTTATTGAATTTTAAAATCAGTCAGTCCTTTTCAGGACACCCGGTATTTATATCTGCATCTGTGTTGGATTAAAATCGGAGTGATAATGGTTGCAGTGGTATGTAATGGTTGGCCTAGGTATCTTCAAGGCTCAATTTTTCTGTAGACTCAGAATGGGCCTATCTTCTTTTCTAGGCTTGAGCTTTTTTCTCCCACCTTCTGAAGTCCAAGTTGGACTAACATTTTACATATTTATCGTTGTAAAAATAAAAGTGTGAGGTCTAATTTAATACCCTCTCCTCCCCAACTTTTAAATATCGAAATTTCAAAAATGCCAATAAATACCTCTAATTTGCTTCAGAATATTACAATTTTCTCCAGTCTTCATCAAGCTACTTTAATTGAAATGTTTGGGGAGGATTGTAGGTAGGGATAAAAATATTTTATAACTTTGTCAGAGAGAGAGAGAGAGGGAGTCAGTTGGTGTAATTTAGCAAGAGTGGTTAGGAACAAGAGAGTGCTCTTTTTGGTACAAATTTTATTGTTATCCACATTCAATATATTTGATGTTCTCGCTAGTAGAGTACCTTATTGAATAAGTAGTGGCCTCATACCCACAGAGCTTTCAGACTGGAAGTTTTTGTTAAAAATATGACAAATTCTAGAACGTTGCAGTACTTGCCTGGACATCTGTGATTAAACAAGTGATTTTATCATGTCACGTTAGCTGAGAATCAGGGGCGAATCCAGAGAATAGTTTTTGGGGGAGGGCGATACCGAGTGACATATAATCAACGTAGTCATAATTTCTGTTGCTCAAATCCTTCCTTGCAGTTAATTATTAAATGAAGATGAAATAATTAATGCGATTCGAAAATATTACAGACTCTTGATTATCCGACGTCCGATTAAGCGAAACATTCGGTTATCCAACACTCTTATTATATAATCCCGCCCTATCCTCAAAATATGGGTTATTGTTACTTATTAGGACGAAAAATTAAAGCGTTAACAAAATTTATTTTTTGAATGTCTTATTCTTTTTTCTTTTTATTCTTGTACTGTGGTATTTATTAATCTTTTTGTTTGTTATTTTAGTTATAGTGAAGTTTTAACAACGTTAATAACACAAACCTGCGCTGATTGCGTTTTTTAACTTTTGATAATTGATTTTGATGTATTTTTTAGCACTGAATCCGAAAATGATCTTCATTTTTAACCATCACGTCACGATTTTCGCAAATCGTAAATTTCAAAGTTCAAAAGTAAAAAAAAATAGCGAAAATCTCTCAAAGCAATTTGTCAAAGCTTTAACAAAGAAGGTAAATGTTTTAAATACATCTGCGACAAATTTACCAGCCTTATCAACCGCCAAAATAAAAGAGAATACCGAGATGAACCCCATAAAGAAGATAAAAGGAAAAGCACGAAGCATGAGCGGTTCAAAGAAACTTCCACGTATGGAATAAAATTATAAGGATTTTAAATACACAATATTTTACATGTTCAACTGTAAAAATGCATAGTATAAGCAAAAAAAGGAATAAATTCTTATGAAAAAAAGTTACGCCTACTTTATAGTTGCAGATTTTCCCAATAGTTCGACTTTTTAAAAATTTAAAAATTTGCGATTTAGGAAAAATCCTGACGTGAAGCTATGGTAAAAAATGATGGTCATTTTTGGATTCAGCACTAAAAAATACATAAGAACTAATTATCGAAAGCTGAAAAACATAATCATCACATCCATTTTTGAATATCAGATTTCTGAAAGAGAATAATCTCTTGAAAAAAGATCCCCTTCAGAAATCTGAAAGAGTCTTAACATCCTTGAAAGTCAAAATGTGTCATCTAAGTGGTGTGTCTCTCTTCACAGGCTCGGATCCAAGGAAGGGGGGAAATCGCCCCGATCGCCCCCCTCTCTGGGATGAAAAAATATAAATCCACCGCGAATTATCGCGAATTTCGACAAATGGTCGCCGAAAAAAATCAATTTCGTCAATCGTTCGCAGGTCAATGGATCGCAGAAAACGCCAATTTCGTCAAAGGATCACGAAAAAAACGCAAATTTCGTCAAAGGATCGAAGTATAAACGAGAATTTCGTCAAAGGATCGCAGAAAAAATCGCGAATTTTGCCAAACCATTGCGGAGAAAACGCTAATTTCACGAAAGAATCACGCAAAAAATCTAAATTTCGTCAACAGATCTTGGAAAAAATGTGAATTTCGTCAAAGAATCGCGAAAAAATAGGCGAATTTCATCAAAGGACCGCGGAAAAAACGCACATTTAGCACCAGGAGGAAATTCCCCTAGGCGCGCACCCACGGGGGGGAGGGGGGGAATCGATCGGGTCGGTCGCCCCTGAAGATATAAATTCAACGCTTTTAACGGCAATTTTCGCGGAACAGACAGACAAGCAAACGAAACCCAAACACTTTTCGGGTGTCAATGGTAAACCTCACTGACGTCTCGGCAATCAGTGAATAAAAAAGGATTATGTCCTGTCAAAAGGCATATGGCGCCAAAATTTTTTGCAGTATGGGTTGAGATTGGGGACGATGCCTGTACCTTCTGTTGAATCTCTACAACAGAAATTGACAACGTTATGCGGATCCTTTTAAAGTGTTGAAAATTTTTCGTTCTTTCAAAGAAGCTGCAATTCTAATTTCTGTATAACGATATTTTTGAGGAGTGCTTTACTGTTAGAGAAAAGAATGGGATTCATAGCAATTTCCAAAGAAAGAAAGAAAGAAAGAAGAAAAAGAAAGGTTCTTTGAAAAATTCAAGCATCTTAGTGTTTCATACGAACTGAATATTTCCAACTGAGCGAAAAAATACCCAGGCCGGGAATCGAACCCAGATCCTTGGCTTACAAGGCCAATGCTTTTCCGTTTAAGCTAACTGGGCCGACAACCAGCCAGCATATTTCGCTCAGATTGTTATCTGAGCGAAATATGCTGGCTGGTTGTCGGCCCAGTTAGCTTAAACGGAAAAGCATTGGCCTTGTAAGCCAAGGATCTGGGTTCGATTCCCGGCCTGGGCATTTATTCGCTCAGTTGAAAATATTCAGTTCGTATGATAACTTTACCAATCAGTTTGATTGTGTTAAAACAATAGTTCATCTTAGTGTTTACTGAAGAAAGCCACTAATGTGTAAAAAATGTACTGTTATTGCCACCCACATTAGAAATCAAGGGGTATTTGATGAATGAATAAAAAAGGATTATGTTCTAATCCTAGTCAGTTAAAATCTAAACTGCGTATGATGTGTTAATTTCTTAAAAACCAACTTGGTAAATTTGTTCTTCCCTTCTTTGCCCCGATTAACCCCCCCCCCCCCCCCCCGTGGATGCGCGCCTCGGGGAATCACCTCCCGGTACTAATTGTGGGTTTTTTCGCGGCCCTCTGACGAAATTCGCGTTTTTTCAACGATTCTATGGCGAAATTCTCTTATTTTTTCGTGATTCTCTGAAGAAATTCGCGTTTTTTCAACGATTCTATGGCGAAATTCGCTTATTTTTTCGTGATTCTCTGAAGAAATTCGCATTTTTTCAGAGATCTGTTGACGAAATTTGTGTTTTTTAAGCGATTCTTTCACGAAATTAGCGTTTTTTCCACAATTGTTTGGCGAAATTCACGTTTTTTCTGCGATCCTTTGACGAAATTCGCGTTTTTTCTGCGATCCTTTGACGAAATTTGCATTTTTTCGTGGTCCTTTGACAAAATAACGCGATTTTTTGACGAAATTGGCGTTTTTTCTGCTTTTCTTTGACGAAATTCGCGTTTTTTTCGCGGTCCTTTGACGAAATGGGCGTTTTTTTGCGCGATCCTTTATCAAAATTCGCGTTTCTTTTGCGATTCTTTGACTTGCGAACGATTGACGAAAATGATTTTTTCGGCGACCATTTGTCGAAATTTGCAGTAATCGGTGTATTTATATCTTTTTTTTGCCCCACCGTGGATCCGCGTCTGCTGAGAATGTATAGAAATAAACACCAATAGGGGTGAAGAGCATTTGAATTCTGCTTCCCTGATGACCAAGTGGCTCTTGCTATTCATGAGTAATGTCCAATGAGCCTAGGGTGCTTCTATATTAGTGTGCGACATATGGGATATAAAATTTGATTGATTGAAATGACTGGACGAAAAATTAATAGCCAAACATCTTAGAGACCATTTTCACCAAACTAATAGATTAACTATTCTTACTCGTCTAATCGATTTATCCAAATGAATATTGCTATTCTGGGGTATAAGTTTGTTATAGTTTGGACAAAAACTTTTGAACATGTGTCTTGCGCATATGTCCCCATTCTCATATAGACATATCTCATATAGATCTTCACCAATCGCACATTTCGGCCAACTGTGGTTAGGAGATTTCTATAACATGATGGTAACTAAGGGAAATAAAATTTTATTAATCAAGACGATTTTGGACAAAAACTAATCACCAATAGCTTAGTGCGCGTACGAATATTGTTAAGTTAATGTTTATTGGCTTGTCGAACTCGTTCCACGTTCCGAGGAGTTTTGCCAAGTTCTGGAATATTGTTTAACATAATATGGACAAACCATTTAGCTTGAATAACCACCTTGTACGTATATCGCCCCTATTTTCTAGGTGTTGGTATTGTTTATGATGGCCGATTATGAATTACCTACACGAGGGATATAGGCCCGAGGCAGAAGTGTCTTTCGTGGAGAACTATTTAAGGGAACCTAACCCGTATTCGAACAAGGTTCATAACAAGGTTCGAAGAAAGCCACGGAAAACTCTGAGCGGTTAGACTGATGACATTTTGACATTTTATTAACATACACCTGACCTGTGTGCTTGGCGTCAAGCGTCCGCTTATAAGTCATCGTCAATATATACAGGGACGAGATAGTACACACAACGAAATTTACAACACAGAGAAATACAGCCGGGAACTCCACAAAGAGAGTGCAACGGAGCCAGCGTTATTCGAACTCGCACCCACCTACACTCGCAAGCGATTAGCGGTGTGATGCCTTGACCACTCAGCCACGGTGGTCCCAGACCGACGAGTGTGATTGGGTTTCAAGGCAACACCTCATCTCTGCCAATTTTGAGAGCAGAACATCTTATTTTACGGAGACTTAGCTGTGATTGTGAAAAACGTTCATATTGAAAACAAGTAGCCAGATCCACAAAGCATCGTCTAATTCTAAGAAGTCTATTCTATCTTTTATAGGATATCTTCATGTGAGCGGCGACATACCTACGCAAAGTACACATTACAGCGTCTAGAATACCTAGTGTGGAAATATGCTATCCAAACAACTCTAAAAATTTGTATCCCTTAAATATGCGACGATACTGCTAAAATCCCAAGTGTCGATCGCAGCGACATCTGCCGGGTTTTCGTATTACATTGTATAGACTTGCAATATCTTGCAGTTGTAGAAAATATCCTGCAGATGTAGCTGCGATCTGTATATTTCAGCAGCATCGTTGCACATTTAAGGGATACAATATTTTAGCACTTTTTTAAGTATTACTATAGCATCTAGAATATATAGTGTGGAAATTGGCTATCCCTGTAATACTTAAAAAAGTGCTAAAATATTGTATCGCTTAAATGTGCAACGATGCTGCTGAAATATGCAGATCGCAGCGACATATGCAGGATATTTTCTACAACTGCAAGATATTGCTAGTTTATACAATGTAATGCAAAAATCCCACAAATGTCGCCGCGATCGACACTTGGGATTTTAGCAGTATCGTTGCACATTTAAGGGATAAAAAATTTTAGCGTTGTTTGGATAGCATATTTCCACACTAGGTATTCTAGACGCTGTAGTATTACAGTGATAGCCAATTTCCACACTATATATTCTAGGCGCTACAGTACACATGCTCAGAATCTTCTTAGGCAGGTCTTTTTGTCCAAACTATGACAAATATACATTCCATAACTTACTGATACTCTCGCCTAGTCGAATAAGATAAGTTGACGAACACTAGCTTGTGGCAGGTTATATGTCAAAAGGAGAACGATTTACGAGATACGGAAGGAGAAATCATTTTAAACCCGACCTTCTGTATTAGCCTTTTAGCTAGTCGTTTTTATTTTAGGACATTGCGAATGTTGCTGCTTTTAGCGGCCTGAATGCGCACTTATGCCGTATTCTGACCATGACATAGGAAGTAAATCCCAATTTTTTCTCAATAACTGGAGATTATGAATTTAAATCTCGTACTGGTATTGAAAGGACATAGGAGCGCACATAAAGTTGTAGCCCTAAATCCCACTCTTTGCTTTCAAAATTCTACTACGCTGTTAAAAATCTGTAGCTTTGACTGCATAGTCACTCCACGGCTTTTATAGAAAACGATTACTTGACTATAATATGGAGCATTCTTATTGGTTAGAATGGAGATATTCTATAAAAGCGGTGGAGTGACTATGCAGCTAAAACTGCAGATTTTTAACAGTGTAATTCGGTCCTGTCCTAGTTCAGGATGAATTTTTGGTAACCGAACTCTCCAAAAATTTGTTGAAACGTCCTTTTACTATCCTTGCACGATATAATAACTTCGTCCGATGCTCAAAAACCTCAAGAAACCTTTCTGGGATCACTTGAACACAGAATTCCCTGCTAAAGAAAATTTTATCTAGAATCGGCTAGCTCATGACGTTATGCAGCCTAGTGTTTATTTACAACAGTCGCATTTTGTAACCTTCCTAATTCTAAATTAATTTTGATATTTTTTGCTTTTTACTCAAATTTTCATATCTATTTTTTTTTCTTAGTATCTTATTTAACTTATTTGCCATCTTGCTTTGCTCCAGCACCTCTTTCATAGTATTGGGAGTATAGATATGAGATTGGCGACATACGATGCTTAGACAGACGCGCTTATCCAAACTATGGCAAACCTAAGCATTCTCTATTTTAAAACTTCGCTATTCTCGCCTGGGCGTATTTTAGTATGCGAGTGAGGCAATGTAAGGTGGAACTGCCTCTATATGAGAGGGGCGACATGCAGTGCTCAAACTGTGCTTAGACAGACGCGTTTGTCATAAGGCGCGCCACACACCAGAGAGACATGCGACAATAATTGTGAGACATGAGGCAAATTCTGCTGTTCAAATCGGTTTTTTCTTTGTTAACAGGGTGAAATTGTCGCATGCCTCACGCTTTTTTGTTGCATGTCTCCCTGGTGTGTGGCGCGCCTTTCTTTAGCAATCCTAGGTATTTTCTAGGCTCGCTAAGATGTTTGACGATTAGCTTTTGTCCAAAATTGTCTAAACCACTCATATGTTAAATCGAAGGGTGTAATGGAAGATTTACGGCGTATACCTTCAGTTTCTCAGGTAAAGCTATAGCGTATACTCTCTTCCGTATATTCACAGCCTATAGCGTATATCCTCTGGTCTTTTTATGACTACAAAACTAGTTATACTGCGTTCAAATTGTACTAGATAAGTCACTTGAAGTGTTTTTAAGCGGACGACCCGGAAACAAATTTTTAATTTGAGCAAGTTTCTGAAACTCTTTTGACTTTCAATCATGGAGTTTCCCGCTGGCTCTGTTGAATACTCTTTGTGGAGCTCCCGGCTGTATTTCTCTGTGTTGTAAATTTCATTGTGTGTGCTATCTCGTCCCTGTATGTCGACGATGACTTATAAGCGGGTGCTTGACGCCAAGCAAACAGGTGGGATGTATGTTAATAAATGTCATGGAGCTATGAAGATTAAAAAGAGACGACATATCAATCAAAGTGGGTATTGTCGATTCAAGCTCTCGAATACACCATCTGGTGAAGGAAAGATACATAACTTCTCCCTTCAGGATAATCCCATGCAAGCACATTGCATTAACATGTATTTTTAATTTGTTCGGAATGATTATTTTTTTGCACAATTTCAGATTTCTTGTGATATTTGTGTTCTGTGTTACATGACAAATTAATATTAATCCTAATTTGAATATCTAATGCTTTCAAAGGCATTTACAATGAAGAATTCTTTTAATGGCACTTTAGCATTAGTTAAAGGGACAATTTTCCTGTACTGAAGGCTGCGAAGACCCAATTGCTTTGGGGCCTATATACCTACTGTGGGTATCGCCTCGAACGATCCTTTTATTTTATACACAGAGATAACGTAACAATTTCGTCAATACACCAGGAAATTTACAACACCAGAGAATTACAGCCGGGAGCTCCAGAGGAGTGTGAAACGGAGCCAACGGGGGTCGAACCCATAGACCTCCTACGCTCTCAAGCGATTAGCGGCGTGGTGCCATAACTACTCGGCCACGAACGCCTCTATGAGATTTATTTTTATTACATTGAACACATACATCTGACTTGTATGTTTGGCATCAGGTACCCGCTTATAAGTCATCGTCAATATACAAGGAAGAGATAACCACAAGGAAATTTACAACACTAGAGAGTTACAGCCGGGATTTTCACAAAGAGTGTTCAATGGGCCAGCCTGCGGGAGTCGAACTCGCAGTCCACCTACACTCTCAAGCGATTAGCGGTGTGGTGCCTTAACCACTCAGCCACGGTGGGTCCTCTATATGGGATTTCTGACATACGCAAGGATAACACAGATCTTTTTGTCCAAATTATGGCAAAACGATATAACAAAACTATAAGGAAAGGGCAGTGACGTCACTGTTGGTCGAATTACTGTTGGTCAGTAAAAAAAAACCTGTTCATTCATTATAACTCCTACTATACACATGAACTCCGGGAATGGACTTTACCCACGAATGGCAACAACCACGCCTCTGCAGGGAAAAACCCTCCGAAAAAGATTGTTTATCGGGCGAAGGGGGAGCAGTGTTAAAATGTTCTTCACGTCTATTGGTGTTTTTCGTTTTTTTACCCGCGTCTGACGTCACATGGGTAAAGTCGAGGCTAACGAAAAAGACAGACTACCGCGGTGGGTCCAATTCTTCTTTTTTACAGACCGCTGGAGTCACGAGATGCTCGAATGCACCAATAAAGGTATGCGAAAAGAGCATCACGTGACTCCAGCGGTCTGTAAAAAAAGAAGAATCGGACCCACCGCGGTAGCCTGTCTTTCTCGTTAGCCTCGGGTAAAGTCCATTTGATTGGTCTTTAATAACAGATTGGTTTAACAGGTCTATGATATGATTGGTCTATGTCGCCAAGTGTGATTCCTGCAATGATCGCTAAGATAAAAATGTAGTAGTAGATTGGTTGAGAGAAGTGTTTGTTTGTAAACATGCCCTTTCCTTATGCGTGGTGATACTCAACTGGACAAGTGGGACAAGCTAACTAACAACATTAGCTTGACGATTCGCCTTTGTCGAAGATCGTCTCAAACAATAGATGCTTTCAGTGTGAAGTCAATCATGACGTTTTCCTTGGAAACTGACTCCAAACGAACGGTTGCTACGTTGTACTTTCTATTTCATCTGTATATTATATCTATAATTCATAGCATGCACTACGCCGGATGTTCTTATTTATAAAGGCAGACTACTGGCAGCCACGTAGATTAAATTGAATGTGCATACAGTTGTCAGAAAACTGTGCTTTGCAAAAATACACTAGTAAAGTACGCAAGAGGGCCTGCGTAGCCGAGTGGTTAAGGCACCACATCGCTAATTGCTTGAGAGTGAAGGAGTTCTGTGGGTTCGACTCCCGCTCGCTCCGTTGCACACTCTTTGTCGAGCTCCTGGAAGTAATTCTCTGCTGTTCTAAATTTCCTTGTGCTACCTCGTCCTTGTGTATTGACGAAATTGTTATGTCAAAAATGTGTAATTATCTCTCTGTATAAAATAAAGGATCATTCGAGGCGGCAGTCATTGTAGCTATAGGCCCCAAAGCAATTCTCACTTCGGTGGACTTCAAAGTATGCAAATTACATGCAGTAGGTAAGAAAAAGGTAATATTAATAACATGAATGTTTCTGAACATTTATAATGATGTCATGAACTAAGCAGGCTCAATTGAAGTGACTTTTTTTTCTTTTGAAAATTACTTATTCGAAAATAAAACCAATATGCAGTCGTCAATAATACGTAAAAAATAAAAAGAGCACTTCGAAAAAAAATTTCCCCCCCCGGCTTCTTACAACTACCGCAGGCAGGTAGAGAAACTTCGTTTTGATTTTAGACCGGCTGGCAGCTGCACAGACCATCAACTCATCGAGTTCATGCGTGACCAACGACATAAAGACCAGTTCATGACGTTTAAAATCTCAAACGGAGTATATCATCTTTACACGATGATTGGTACAAAGCGGAGCGTCCATCGTTACGTGCCAATCACCTTGTAAAGAAAACCCACTCCATGTGACGTTTTAAAAGTCATGAACTGGCCTTGAACGTCGTTGGTCGCGGTTGATGGCTGAAAATCCAGGATTAAACAGAATTCGATTCGTATATTAAAATGCAACTGGTCTGCCAAGTCATATCTTCGTGGAAAACACCTAAAAACCCGATTTTAGTGCCTGCTGCAATGGTAGGTTTACGATTGTGTTTTCCTGTATTCAGTTCTCCATGTTTTCATACCTTTGGGTGTAAGAAAACACAACCATAAACATACCGATCAACCAATAAAATCGGGTCCATATGGACCCGATTTTAGTGAGCTTGATCTCTGAATTGGACTTACTTGAAATTTTAGCCATTTATCTTAATCGTGAAGTTATTGTTAATGATAAATCTGATTCAATAATGCTCTCTTCATCATGGAAAAAAACTTTTCAGTACCACCATATAATTTATTTTTTGTATTAATTAATATTAGTCTAATTTTTATATCTTATTTATTTTTAAATCTCACGTGTTCCCATATATATGTGTGTGTTTCCATTTTATTATACAGTAATGCTGCGACTTACGTCAGAAATTCGTACCAAGACTAGCGACGTAAGTCGAGGTGCATTTAGATGAA